>CAUHTR010002649.1:0-48227 GCA_959609185.1 Schmidtea polychroa | reverse complement strand
TTTCGATTTTCACCTCTGATTTCTTTTCAGTTGACATTATATTTATTAAAAAATTAACTATGAATCAGTAAAGATATCGATGCTTTTTTATATATACATGTATATGGAAACGGTAAAAGAAAATTTTTTTTCTTCAAAGATAATTTAAAAAAATCCAAAAATGTTTCTGAATATGCAAATCAAAGAAAGTTGTCTCACAATAACTAATAGCAAAAAGAGCAGGAAGACGCTAGACACATTTGGAAATGAAAACATTACAAAAACTGCAAAGAATTAGAATTGGAAGGCCTTAGCCCCCTATCATATTCAGTTGTTACTTCTAATTACTAAATATGTTGGTTGTTTAAATTGTTTTTGTTGTATTAAAAACATACAATTTTATACAAAAATTACTCAACTAACCGTAAGGCCACTTCTTCAGAATGCTGATTTTGTTTAGTTTGAAGAGTTTCTGTAATCAGTTGTTGATTTTGCACAAGCATGGATTTCATTTGCATAAGCAATTTCTTATTTTCTTCAATTAAATAATCATTTTGTCTGTTCAAAGCCTACAGAGTTAATATAGATTTTAATATAATAACTATTTCTATTATGACAAAACTGAACGTATTATATTTCATTATTAATTTATTAATGAAAAAGGTATTAAGTAGTAAATAGAAATAAGTTCTGCTCTGAATTACAATAAGGAAAATCGGAATTAAAATGCATATTTAGTAAAATTAAAAATAATGTTTTAAACAAAAGTAACAGTAATTGAAATATCTTCCTGTCTCTTTTATAGAAGGCACAATAAACTTTCGGAGGTTCTTCAATGAGAATACTATCCAAAATATTTATTCAAAAATAGTTTATCAATAAATTATAGGAATATAAATCTACAAGAAAAGCGAAAAGAAAAGAAAATTTCAATCAGAAAGTTCAACAAAATTTCGTATTTAAGCGAACATGACCTATTTTATGTACAAAATTTCCAATTAATAAACACTGAGGAAAAGGATTATCTATTTATTTGAATTATATTTATGCGAATATCTAATGGAATATTTTAATAAAATTAAAATGCAAAAACTTCTTAAATTTAGAAATTTCTCTGAATTAAAATTTGTTGATAATAATATCGGGAAAAATAATTAAATGAATTAAAAAATATATCTTTTTAGGTTTTCATCAAAACTGTGAAAATTGTCCACGAAAATTGAATTTAAGGTCATCACCTTAACCCTTACAACACCCTTGGGATATTTTATTTCCAAAACATTTTTGAAAAATTATTTCTATGCCATCTTTATCCAAAATTCAATGTAATATATGTGTTCCAGTAGTTTATGGTATTATGCAAATGTTGTTAAGTTGGTAGTACAGTACTTGTAGTGTATCAACAGGTTCATGCCTGTTCAGTGTCAATTGTAGTGTGATAGAGGTGTGACTGTACAAACATCATTTTCTGAAGAAATAAAATTCAGTGTTGAAAGGGTTAAAAATATGTAAATTTATTTCCCGTCAGCTTTTCTTTAATTTTAAAGCAAATAATTATTTAAAAATTTTGGAAAATGTTAATAAAAATTATGACATTTGGAAAAATAAGAAATATTAAAATATAACTAAAATAAAAAGTCTTTCTTATCATTCCGAATCAAGCATATTTTACACTATTTGAATGGAAAAAGATTTCTTTTGAATTTTATTATTATTTATTTTAATCATAAATTATTTTATATTTAATAATTAAAACGAATTTGTACTTCAATTTTGGATTCCAGTTTCACAATTTCTTTTTCAAGTTTTGAAATTATCGCTTCTAAATTTAAAATCTTTTCTTTCAACTGATTTCCCATTTCTTTCTCGTTGTTTAACTCACATTTTAAATATTTGTTCTCTTGACTTAATGATTTCAAATCGGCTTCGATTCTATACTTGCTCTGCAAAATTTCATTTTTCTCCTGTGATAAATTATTATTCTCTTCTCGCAAACTGATCAACTGTCGAGCACCGTCTAAATAATTATTATATTGAATTACATTGTTGTGAAAATATAATTAATAATAATTTTATTTATTTAAAATATTAAATTCGTTTTGTTTGTTTTCTGCATACTGTCAAAAGTTTTAATTTTTTCTCCAACGAATTTTTATTATAATAACACTTCTAGACCATGTTCTAATTCTCATCTATCTACTTGGTTTTCTAAGCTTGGAAACCTAACACGATGACCTTCACTAGCTTACTCGTCTTTTTGTATGTCTACTAACGTCTTCTTTAATTTATGCTATTATGTCATCATTTTTTTATTTGCAAATTCCAAATTATGTAGCTGCAGTATCAGTTTGTTTGGTTATGTTGATAAATTTTTAAATGAATATTGATAAACTAATTCACTAAGCAATGTTCTGTGACAACTTAGACATAAAATAACCGAAATTTAATTTTTATTGAAATATTTATAAATAAATTTAAAAAAAAAATTAAAAAAAAAAAATTAAAAATTAAAAATAAATTTGACAATAATTAATTTTAAAATAAATTAATTAATTAAAACCATTATTAATTTTTTTCAAAAACAACTGCACTTCTTAACACGAGTAAGTACCAAATGGTATTTTATGTCTATTTTGTGTTTTTTCTTGGACATGCCGTCTTTCTTCACTTCTCTCTGCTACCCTCTTCTTTGACGCCCTAAATCCCTCATTAGCGAATTAATGTATAAAACACAGATTAGTATTTTTATAAAAGTTTTTGTGTGGATAAGTTGCGGTTTATAGTGTGAACTTTGCGATGTTTAAAACTTATTTTAGTAAATCAGACAAATAAAAAATAATTTTTTTAAAAGTTGAATAATTACTAAATGATTCATTGAATATCATATTTATTTACCAGATTAATAAAACTTGAGTATACTTATCAATTTACTAATAAAATGATAAATTATTTATAAACTTCTAATATTATTTAACTTTTTTATTATTGATTTTTACACTAAAAATTCAATAAAACAAAATTTACCTGCTAAATTATTTTTTTCACTCTCTAATATTTCCTTTAAATGTTTGAGACTTTCTGCTTCTTTCTTGTACTGTAATAATTCTTCATTTGATGAACTTAATTTTGCATTAATAGATTTATTAAGTGATTTCTGTGATTTAGCATCTTTCTTCAGAATCTCATATTCTGCAGACAGCTGATTATTAAGCTTCTGTAAGCTACTACATTGTGTTTCCAATTGTTGTTTTAATTTTGTCAAAGAGGTAACATCATCAACAGATGATAAAAGATTTTCTAGAAAATCATAATTAAATACAATTTCATTGATAAAATAATGTTTTCAATTTTTAAAAGCAATAAATACAATAAATAAAGCTTTAAGTAATTTTTGGCAAAATAATAATTTTTACTAAAATAAAAAGACAACTTTTTGGTGTTATTCGACTATAAGGCCTACAAGACCTTTACCTATTACTATTTCTATAATGTCTTTGCTGTTGCTGCATATAACGCTTTCTTTTTGTTTGTTGAAAAAAAGAGATTTTCAACACAAACACAAAAAAAAACAATCAATGAGTTTTTAAAGATGCTTTCTGAGAAACTTCTAAGAGTCAAAAAGGAGGATCAAAAAAGAGAAGCCGAAAAAGATTGCAATAAATATGTGTGTAACGGGCAAAGAATAGAGATAAATATTTGTAAAAAGTTTTTAGCATCTAATTTTTATATTTTTATATGTTGTGCTATTTTATTATTAATTCTCAAGTGACCACTGTTGTTATGGCCAGGTAAAAATGTAAATATTTTTTTTCTCAGGTATTTGAAATAATTAATTTAATTAGTGACTATGATTACATAATTAATCAAAATTTCTACCTGATTTGTTTAATTCAGTGGTGCCCAGAGTGGGGCAAGCGTTAGCCTTTTTATTGGTACTCTTTAAACTTCTATATGTGTTAAAGTTTTCGAAACAATTACCCTAACCTTGAAATCAATAATTATTGTTTATTATTAATCTACAATCGAAAGAGATCAGCTTTAAAAATAATTTAAAATAAACAGAGGAATCGATTAATAAATTCAAATTTAAATATTCAACTTAAAATAGCGATGAATGATGATTCAATTGATTTTGAAAAATTAGCCAATAATATTAATGAATGATTTTAATAAAAAATTGGAATTTTTTAAATTAGTACTATTTATTTAAGAAAATATTTTTTGGCACTTGTTGAAAATATTGTGGGCATCACTGGCTTAAATAATAATTTTTGTTGCAGAATTTTTAAATTAATGATATTTACATTTTAGTTTTTTTAATATTAATACAAAAAATAATACAACTAATATAATAACAATGATAGATTTTTTATCAGATCTGCAGAAAATAATGCAGAAAATATTTTATTGACATTTCATTTATTTTCATTATGACAAAAGATCAAAAATTAATTTTCTATTACAAAAATTATTTTACAAATTCTTTAAAAAATATCAACTCGTGATGAAATTTTATAGTTTTTTGAAGTAAATTTAAAATTTATCATTTTTCATACAGTATAGCAAGTTACTGTGTCTTTTGTAGGTTTTGATTATTTTTCCAAACTTTAACTGAAAGAAGCTTTTTGACGAGTCTCTGATCTAAGTTCTAACTTTCTTATGATAATATGTATCATTATATTTCCAATAGCTCGTTTTTGTCAGAAATGTTGGTATTCAGAAAAACAATAATGACGACTCTCTTGATTACAGGCAATTCATATTCTTTAATGTTTTCTTTTCCGATTTAAATACATTGCTAATCTGGGATTATTTACAATAAGGGTGGTTAATCAAATTCACTGCTGTGACAAAAGTGGCTCATTTAATTATTTGTAAAAAACTTAAAGTGACTATTTTCTAAATGCCTACAAACAAAAAAATTTAAAAATAAAAAATTTAATTTACAAGATATCTATATAAAAGTAACACTTGAATTCTAAAAAAAGATTTTCTTGACAATGTTGGAATATTTACAAATAAATTAATTTCTATTAAAAATGTCTATTAAACATGAAAAAATAATTCTAGAAAATCAAATTTGTACAAATGTGTTGTTAGGGAGGGCACTGACACTCTAAACACTTTATTAACCAATATTGGGAACGTATGCATTTAATTTTACTAGAAACCGGATGACTCTTTTTATCCTGAAACTCCATTCCAGTTTTTTATCACTACATATTTCAATAAAACATTATTTTAAAATTTTCCGATTATCTCCCTTTTCTAGTTTGAAATGAAAATGAATTTCTTATCCATACATTATTTTAACCCTTTAATGGACAATGACGTCTATTGACGTCATGCCTCTTACCACAACTTTTCAGTTGTCATGGATGTCATGACGGCAATACACGTCAAAATGTGCATCATCATTTTATGATTAAATTATTATAATTACTGCATTTCTTTCATTTTGCTGTTTCCAGAATTTCATTATCTTTAAAAATGTAAAAGATATGGCAAGTGACGTTCTGGGAACAGCAACTAAAAAAGTGCGTCCGCGAAAGGGTTAAAAATATATGAAAACAGTCTATTTTCAAAATTAAATAAATTAATAAATTAATTTTATTTAGGCGCGGGTAATAAAAAAAACACAACTTTGTTTACATATTATAATATATTTAATTAAAAAAATTTTTCACGTTTCATGATTTGTTTATTTTTAAACATGTCAAATATCAAATAATAATTTTTTAGCTTCCAAAAATAATTCAGCAAATTATCAGTTTGGGAAAAATTATGAAATCCAAATCATTCAATAAAATGATATTAAATTCGAATTTGCGACATCAAAGAACATTAACGAAGATAACCATTTCAAGTTGCAACACTTCAGTCTTGTTACCTACTTTTCCGATGGACTTAATGTCAATCATTAATATTTCTCGAGTTTTGAGTCCCAGAAGCTGGAGACAACGAAATAATTATGCCGATGAAAATACAATAAAAGGCATCTAAATTTGTCCTGCACTTATGTTATACTTTTAGGATGTTATAATAATCATGAAATATTTAAAAATTTACAGCATGATTTTTTATTGGAAGTAACGGACAAAAGTAATCTAATATTTACTGTCATTAAAATTTTATGTTGTTGGAACAATTGGGAAATGTCAGTAATATTTAAACAAAAAATTGTAAAATTAACTTTCTATATTTGTTATCTGATTTGAAAGATTAACATTTTCTGTTCGTAAAGTATCCAGTTGGCTTTTGAGGGTTGATTTTTCTATTTCCAATTTCATATTTGTATTATTCAATTCATTGTGCTTTTTCTGGAGAGTATCTAGTTGATGAATATACTTATTTTCAGCGGTAGACATTTTGTCCTTAAGATCTTCACATTGGGAATTCAAATGTTGTTTTTCTGAATCCAGTTGTGCATTCTGAACAAATTAAAATCATTATTAATAATTTTGAATTAAAATTTCGAAAATAAAATTAATTTCACGTTTTATCATCATACAACCACCGCAAAAATTAACCGATATACCATTTTTCATAGTTTTTAATAAGAAATTATGAATACCGCAAACAAACATGACCAGAAATACAGGAAATGAATAAATGCACAATGGATGAGTAATTTAAATGCCTAAGTGTCCAATATTTAGATGAACCACCACGGACACGTTTGATAGCGAACACAGATTTCCCATTGGATTGGCAACTATACCATTTCTCTGAACAGTTGGAAGAATGGGTGTCTGAAATGGTATCAGGACAAAATGTTCACAGACAAATGGTTCACAAATGGTCTACAAAATAAAATTTTAAAAAGTGGGCTTGACTTTTAGTCATTTTGAACATAATAAACTTTATTTGTATCAAAATCAGTATATAGATGACAATAACACAAAATATATTATGCAAAAAAATAGAAATTGTAATGTTTTCGCCAGCAAAACTTTATTTACCACCAGCATAAAATAATATTTTGATTTATAGTTATTGTAAAATAAACAAAGCATGCTTTTAGAAAATAAAATTTATAACAACAACATTTCATTCACATTTGAATTTATTTATTTTGGATTTATTGTCTGTGAACCTTTTGTTCATGAACCTTTTGTCTGTGAACATTTTGTCGTGAACCTGTTGTCGTGGAACCGTCTGAAATATATTGATATATTGCTGTGATTCTAGTGTGCTCTCTACACGTCGTAATATTATGATAGTATGTCTTTATTTATCTAATATATAGCGTGAATCGGTTAATTTTTGCGGGGGGTTGTAAGTAGTAATTAATATTGATGAGGATGTCTCAATGATAAAACTAATAATTATTAACACGTTCAGGCCGATGCGGATCAACGGTGGTCCGCACTAACCTGTCCCATCGGGCGGCGCGTACCACCAGGGGGACGTATTTGATTATGTTATTAGATGTATTATTAGAAAATTTAACGTATATTCATCACAAACATTTATTTTTAATTACAATTGTAATTAATAACGTATTATAAACATAACTTTTGTTCAATAATACAAACAACGCCGCCAGATGATGCACAGTGAGAAAATCGGCGTCGGCATGAACGTTGCAGGAAACAAGTGAAACATGAAGGGGAACAGGAATCACTCTACTACGAATATTTTCAATATAAATCTTCATTTATTAAAAGTAATAAAATCGAAATTTCCAAATTTATTTATTCATTTAATTTTTAATTAAATAATTAATTTAATATTACTAGTTTTTTTAGTGATAAATAGTTAAAATAATTGCGATATGATAGGAAAAACAAGTAAAAATTTATTAGAAACGTGCTAAGAATATAAACTAGAAATAACAGTTCTATTTTTAAATTTGAGTTACGTAAGTATTGTATAACGCGAGAAAACTTTTGTTTGAATAAAGCTGTCAAATTGAATTGTAATTGAATAAAAAATAAATTTTGATAAATAGTTGGGAGTTCGTTGTTGCTATTATTAAAGCATAGTTGAAGCAGGAATAATAATTGCTATCTTTTTAATTCTCTAAAACAATCCCAATGATAACATAACATTGAGTTCAGCCAAATATGTTCTATGTATTTCACTATAAAAGACGTTTTAACATATTTTATTTCCTTCGAAAATTTCGAAATTGCGATATAAAACTAATCGAATTCTACATAAGAAGATCTTTACAACACAATTATAGAAAACAATTGACATAACATTGCAAAAGTTAGTGTTAAATAAGGCAAATATTGATCTATAATAGAAACAGAAATGAAGACAAATAAAATAGAATTTCTTAAATTTAAACACTTTATTGAAAGAAATGTTTTACAGTCGTAAAGAACGATCAATGTGCAATCTTGTTATTGAAATATGCATGGGAAACATTAAAACAATATGAAAAACATAATATTATACAGAAATTATTCATTATCATTATAAAATTATATAGGAATAAAAATTTTATATTATTGATAAAAATCTTTTAACAAATAATTTAAAGTTAAAAACTCTTAAAATGATCAAAATTCGTTATAAACCCACCTGTCTTTCTAATTTAATAAGATCATCTTTTAAATCAAGTAAATGTTGAGTAAAAGAAGGCACATTATTTGACTTAGATCTATTATTTTTGACTGACACTACTGCCAATTCTTCTTCGTACTTCTGTTCAAGGTTGTTGTATTTTGCTTCCTGTTCCTCTAATTTTAATACCAATTCCTTATTCCGCTCAATTGATGAACTCAACCTAATAATAATAATAATAATAATAATAATAATAATAATAATAATAATAATAATAATAATAATAATAATAATAATAATAATGACAATATAATCAAATGTTTCTAGTTTAATAAATAACTAACTGAATAAAATCAAAATTTAAAGTTATATTCAATGGAATTTCTAATGGTAAACTAATTTTGAGCTTATTTCGCTCTCATTGGTACCATCTAAGAAACTCAATCCCATACATGATCGAACTGAGAAACCTCTTGACAAAATCTGGTCACTCCTCTACGAGACCGCATCAAATATCACAACTTTTTATAGATTCTTCTTATCAAATATATATAAATACATTTAGTATCTTAGTAAACTAGACATATAAGCAACTCATAATAATAATAATAATAATAATAATAATAATAATAATAATAATAAAATCCAACTTAGTCTGCAAACTTGAAATTTGTTCCTCCTTCTTATGCACTGTATCTTCAACTGTGGAATTGACTTTCGATTCAAGTATCTTGAATTTCCTAAAAGGACATTTAAGGTAAAATAATGAATTCATATTTAACCAAAATGTACTCTTCATTTGCCTCGAATTCCATTATTCCAATTCTTTCCAGTTCATCAGAAAGATTTTGAATTTGATTTTTAAGATTTTGTGAAACGATTCTCTCATTTAACAATTCTTCTCTAAGAGTAGAACATTGGCGCTTTTCTTCTTTAATTTGTTGGATTAATTCTCTATTCTTTTGTTCTGAATCAATCAAACGCTTCTCGTTCTCATTGGCAGTCAACTGTATGTCGTCGAATTCTTTTTTATCAAATTTTTCCAGTTCTAATAAATGGATTTTTGTTTCCATTTCATTAATTTTATTTTGATACATATTGACTGAGCTCAATTGGGCGTCATATTGGTTCTTTAAACGGTGGTTTTCTTTATCCAATTGTTTTATATTTTGTTCTAATTTCAAACTTTGCGTTTGAAGCTCTTCTCGTTCGTTTTCCATTTCACTGAGATTTCTCTCTGCCAGTTTTAATTTACTTTCTATTCTGGAAAAATATTTATTCACACATTATATCAATAAAACAATATTTTGAATTTAAATTTCTTATAAAAAATTGAAATTAAAACGAATGTTTAGTGCAACTATGTTTAATAAATTCTTACGATTAAATAATAATATTTATATAATTTTAATTAATAAACACTTTAATATTTATAAAAAGAAATACAATTGTGTAGTAATATGAACATGAAATTAATCTCTTAACACACCAATAAAAAATAATCAGAAAAGGTATTTTATTCACTAATTTTTTATTCTTTATTTTAAATAAAATATGTGAAATAAAAATTCAAGCTTACACATATTGACTTAGGTTCGCGGAAAATTTTTTATTTCTTGTACTCAATTAAGCTTAGTTGATGCGTAAAGGGACTAATAAAACAAAAAAATATTTACCTGTTGTATAATTTAAAAATGATGGGACCCGCAAATATTATCATAAAATTCGCAAGCCTGGTTCAGTATATACAGAGCATTTTAAGTGAATAACAAAAAGTTTTTTTCAAATAAAATAAAAAACATTATTCTCTTTTAACTGAGAGAATATATATACGAATAAATTCAAACAACAAGTTAGATTTAGATAAAAATGTGCGTTGATATTTAATCTCAAATGTATAATAAAATTCATATTAATAAATATCAAAATATGTTATTAAAAGCGCATTTCTAAATTCAACAGGTCAATACTAATCTACCATTTTAGATTATGTTAAATACTTAAATGTCTAAAATATTTATATTTATGTCCTACAAATTAAATTTAGATAGGCCTCCTGATAAATTTTGACAATACTGAAAGGAAACCTGGACTTCATTAAGGCGATTATTTCAAACCTTATCATACATTATGCCACTATCAAATTTGAAATATAATAAAACCCAAGTAAAATGTTTTTATTTTATTATTAACTTTTGTTTCTCATAATTATAAATTGAATGCACATAACTATTACAAAATTTTGTTTTTAATTAACGAGTATTTGAAACAAAAAGGTTAAATCATCGCCACAATGTTTGATAAACATAACAAGATATTTTGAAAATTAATAATATCAAGAGAAATTATTAAAGAAATAAAAATCCAATATAAAATAACTTAATGTACAAATTGTCGTGCGACTCAACATCCTTAATTCTTAAAGGTTTTTTAAATTCGAAAATGAGTTATTAACATGCTTTTAAATACACTCTTTAAGTCCTAGGTGGAAATATAATATTAATTGTCAATTAATTAAAATAATTTAATAATAAAACGTCTGTCAGTGAATTTGTGGGCTGTAAAAAGCAACCTTCAATGACCTACAGTGCAATATTAAATGATAAATAATAATGATACAAAAATGAATAGATTCACATACAATTAGTTTTCAACAATAGATAAAGGTTTTATAGTTAACAAAACGTTGTTCTAAATAATATTTGAAAAAGGCCTTGCCACAAATCAAATATAAAACACTGGCTTATAGTTGAAAACTAAATGAAAATAAGTAAAATTGTAATTATAACAGATCAAATGTGATTTACTGAATGAATTGATCAAACAGCAATAATATTTAATATAAAATTTAAATTAAATTCGCATAAAGTTTAACTTCAAAACATTGTTATTTTGCAATAATTGAATTACAGAAAAAATTTTATAAGACACTTTTTAAAGAAAATAACACCATTTTATGTTCTGAAGCAACGGCGGTTGAGTCTCGTAAAACTATGATGTGAAAAGGATATGTAGGATAAATTTTACTATATTTTTTATTAATTTTTTTGATTGAAAAAAATGCATATTTTATTTAGATTTTATTGGTAGAATTTCAAATGTATTGTAACAATAATATCTGAAATCTAATATAATGAAAGCTTTAAACTATATAATTTTATGCAAATATCATGTATCAATTGAAATGTTTAAGTATAAATAAGTATAAATTAAGTATAAATACGTAAAGAAATTATTAGATTTTTAAATTAATTAACAATTAAAATAATAAAAATACTAAAATGCCAAACAAATGAAATATATTTCAAGAAAATTATCCTCATCATCAATCTATCATCCTAATCTATGTCACAAGTTATATACGGAAACAATAATGATGTAATAATTATGATTTAATGAGTTAATTAAATTATCTCAATAAATTCGTTGCTGATTGAAAGGTAGGGGATTATTATTTAATCACCCACGCCTCACATAAAGTTCTCACACATAAATTTTAAAATCTTTTAAATCAGTTACTCCTTTACACGTTTAATACGCTCAATAATATGTCTTTCAATCGGTAAAGTTCCCAAACCCGTGTGCGGAGATGACACATATATCCAATAAATTAATATTCAATCAGTTATGAATTTATTGAGATTATTTGTTCATTATTATTTCGGGTTAAAACATTAGGGTAGACTGATATTTTATTATGAGATATCATGAGATATTTCATTTTTTTGTCGTTTTAGTATTTTTATTAAAAGTGGGCCATCACTTTTTTGATATTTAATTTAAATTAAAATAATATTTAAAAATTATTTCAAATTTAAAAGCATTAAATTAAACTTTTAAAATTATAAAAGTTGGCATAAAAATCTTATTCAATAATTACGAAATAAATATTTTACCTGCTATAACTGGCTAACTCAGTTTTAGAACTTTCCAATTCTTGTTCAACAGTTTTAATTTTATTTTCTGACTTATTTATTTGACGAAGACATTTTTCATTTTCAGTTTTCGTTTTTACAAGTTCTGATTCTAGTTCACTGATTTTCTTCATCAGTTGAGAAGTTTTCCGTTGATTTTCCATGGCCAATTCCTTCATATTCTCTTCCAACGTTTCATTTGAGTTTGAAGTGCTTTGTTGGAGCTGTTGATAATATTCAGACACTAAGGCGTCCAATTTCAATTTTTCAACTTCGAGAGTTGAAAACTTATCTTGCAGTTCCTCAAGTCTAAAAATATTGTATCATAAAATTGTAACTTTTGACAATAATTTCAAAATTATAACGTGTAGAGCTGTATGGATATAACAGTCAAAAATGTATAAAATAAAAATATAAAAATTAAAAGTTTTATTTAATAATGGAAACTATAACTCAGTAATATAATAAATTTAATGGAAAAAAAGCAGTGGTGAAATAAGATTATATTTATTGCAATTAAAATAAGTCTGGGAACGAATACAACGAATTTAGAATAATTTCAGCTGGTTTCATCATATAAACGTTGACAACATCTAACTTGTATAATTTGACAAAGGCGGGGATGTTTAAAAAATAGGATTTATTAAAAATATTAAAATATTAAAAAAGAACAAATATTTAATATTTCAAAATTAAAAAATATAAGTTAAATTTGATAGTTAAATTTCAATTTAAAAAATATAATATAATAGAAGTTATGATAAAATGAGTTCATATTATTAAATTTAACAATTATATGTAATTTCTGAAGAGATTATAAATTATATAAAACTACTCTCAAATCAATTAGAATTGAATATTTAGGTTACCTATTATGTGACTTTTTGTTATTCTTTTTGTGATTTAGAGGATTTTGTTATTATTTTGTAGAAGTATGATAATTTTTTATTATTTTTGTATTATATTTTTTATTTTTGATATAAATAAATAGAGATAAATGTTTTGTTATTTTCATTCTGACAAAAGATGAAAACTTAGTTTGTGTTACAAAGTAAATTAGCTTTTGATCTTTCGTCATAATTAATAAATTATCAATAAAAAAAACAGATAAAATGTTATAGAAAAAAAATATATATATATATATATTCTAAATATAATAAAGTGTTTAAAATCTTCAAGTCAAAATGAAATCTTGCGCCGCTTCTTTTTGCACTAAAATACTTTAATTTATACTATGTCACTTAAAATAAAATATATCATTTTACTATAAAATCACCATTTTAATAATTAAACTCTTAACAAGGGTCCATTTATATTTTAACATTAATTTTCATTAGAAAAAAATTACTTCAAACTGTCTTAAGTACATTATTTTATTTTTGTAAATTGTTTTAAATAATAATAGAAAACTCTAAAATATTAAAAGAATAATTATCCAATTAAATGCTACTTTTTATAAGTTTTTAGCAATTTCTAACCGCATATAATTGTCGCACTGTGTGAAACTAATAGCAATTGAAATGTATTGTAGTAAACAAAATCATTATAATAAAACAGAGAAAAATTTCTTGTTTATTCTTAATAAATTAAATTCATGAAATTATTAGATAAGCATTAAAAATTGAGTTTTAGTTAAGTTTTATTTTAAAAATTTCTGAAAAATTAGTTTCACCTTTCATAGTAAAATTTAAAACAAATAAATTACAATTTCTTTGCGTTTGGAAAGCCTTCAACTAAAACTCGTATTTTGTTTTAATGGTTTATAATTTAGCACTGAGATGATATCGCATTCTCGTGAACACGGTAAGGAATTTTTATAACATTTCATGAATAAATACAGAACTAAGTGAAAATGAAGTTGGTAGAAAATTATAAGATCTTATCAATTTATATTGAAAACCTGAAAAATAGAAAAGTTTTGAAAAATTTATGATTGACAATAAAATAAAAATTGTTTATTTTATTCAAATGCGACATAGTCACATGAACGTGAAACAATAAAACTATGCAAAATTTAAATTAATTTATTATAAAATTTAGTGGTTGCTAGCTGACATTTACAGAATTTATCTCTCACCAATTATATATAATTTATATCAAAAATTATTTTCTTAAGAAGAATTACTCAATGTATTCATAAACTTTCCTAAGGTCTGAGAAATGAACATATAATATACATTGTTCTCAGTTAGACTCACTGTTCGCTTCCTATTACCTTTATTCTGACTGTTTATGTAAACTTCATATCAGACAAAAGATTCCATTTCTAAACTTTTATAACAAGTTTTTTTAGGCTAAGCTTATTTAATGACAATTCTCACGGATATTTACTATGTAGAAATTATTTCAAATGGAATAACAAATAAAATTAATTAATCTAATTAAAACTGTCACATAATCTGAATAATAAATCAAACTGAAAATTCAGAATAAGCTTCATAACAGCTTAGTTGAATTCGTTTGTGTAATAATTGTGTTTAATATATGTTAGAAAAAACAAAAACACATCAAACAATGTAAAAAAGATTTATTTTAATGTGAACCTCTATTAAGTCACGTCGACAACAAAATAACAAAGAAAAAAATCTCTCTAAAAAATAATTTAATTAAAACATTTATTCCTATGATTTAGGGAACTTTGTCGAGCTCGAACAGGGTATCAGAAATATATGCCAGATTGCTTTTAAATTTTCAACAAAAATTTATCTTACATTTTATGGGTAAAAAGTATAAAGTTGTAATTTTTGAATAATGATAATAACTTTATGCATTCGACATTTCTTTTAACATATTTCATTTTCAACATTAAACTTATAAAAATTTACTAAAATAAATAGGACTACGAAAATAAAAATTATAAATTTTTCAATTACCAAAATATTAACACATTATAATAAAATTTGAAAATTATTTAATTATTAAAAATATTTAATTTAAATTAAAAATTTTTTAAATAAAATAATTGTGGTGTATTTATTAAAAAAACTTGACTATGAATCAGTAAAGATATCTATGTTTTTTATATATTTACTGATTCATAGTCAAGTTTTTTAATAAATACAAATGTCAATTGAAAAGAAATCAGTGGTGAAAATTGAAAGAAGTTCTTATAATAAAATAATTGTAATATATAAATTAAAATATTCTGTTTAATGAAAAAGGAAAAAATATTATTTTCAAAGACATTATATTATTTACTGAATTTTTTTTACATAAAATCCAAAATTATAAACTAACCAAACAATAAACTTTGTATTGGAAAATTCTAAAATTAAAGTTGTATTTTGATATTCGTAAATATTTATTACAAATTGAACATAATTTCTTTAAAATCAAATGAAAAAATTTCAAAGAGGCATTTTCAAAAATAGTTTTTACCTCGACTTAAACATTTTTAAGTTGACAAGCTCCTTTTCCAATTCTGCGTTTTTCTTTGACAATTGTAAATTATCTTGATAAGACTTGTCCAATGATGAATCTAATTTATTACATTTCTGATTCATTCTCTGCATATCAAATTCCATTTTTGATAATTTATGATTTGATTCATTCATGGACAAGTGCAATTTGGAATTTTCTTTCTCCAGCTCATTCACTCGTAAATCATTTGATTTTTCTGAACGCTCTCGAATTATCTTAAGAGAAAATTTTAAAATTTATAGTTAAAAATAATTTTTGTTTAGGTACATTTTTCATTTATCTAATTGTATTTTAAACAATTTTATCTATCTATACCTCCAATGAGCAATTCTGGTAAATTTTTGACTTATCAATGATGAAATTCGACGAATCTAACAATTTGACAATGAAAAGCGATTTAGCTACGTCTCAATTTCGGAAAGTTAATTTTGATGGTTAAAATAAAAAAAATTAAAAATATATATAATTATATACATAATTAAATAATTAATTATATTAATTTTATTTTGCAATTTTTATAGTATTTCATTTATTATTTATATACGTATAAAATCTTTAAAAGTTTTTCAGTTGTCAGAAATAAACAAATATGTTGAGTAATAATGGTGATTTAAGTAACACTTCTATTTATTTGGTCAGTATTTTATTAACTAAATGATAAATATAATATAATATTTTGATCAGTAATTTTATTTTTACTTCTATAACCAATTAATTTTATTTATAATTAAATTTATAAGTAACGTAGTTGAATCTGACTAATTTGTTGCATTATTTTTTACATTAATCAGGACAAAACCATAAAAACCATAAAAATCAACAATGAAAACTGAATTAGATAAATTACCGTAAATTAGATAAGCAGGGAACATCTTATGCCTTTTTTTGGGTTTTCAATTATGAAATTATAAAGAAATAAAATTATAAATCTTTTTGTGTTTCTTTATTATTTATATTTTCTTTTATTTAAAAAATACTGATATATTTGTTATTACATACTGACACTTAATTAATTACTAACTATTTATTTAAATGCTGACCAATTATTGTTTAACGCTGATCGTTTTATATAAAGGTAGGAGCTACACTGATAATTTATATGACATTGAATAATGTAGATATTTAATTTTAATTACTGACCATTTTATTTACAATACTGATCAAAAATGGATATAAATAGTGATTAATTAAATAGCAGCCTCTAAAGGTAGTTAGTAATTATAGTTTTTGTTAATATATAATATAATACCACTTTACCAATTAAAAATGTACAAATTTGAAAATATAATACCATAATACTCTATATTTCAGCTTAGTCAATGAAATTCTTTTTTAAATGCTAATAAAAATGTTATATATATATATATATATATATATATATATATATATATATATATATATATATAAAAGAAAGCTTGAAGACTATAAATCAGAAATATATTGATGTTTTTTGATACTCACGAATTTTCGGCACTGCCTTTTTCAAGTGAATTGAAGAAAGACAGTGCCGAAAATTCGTCACTATAAAAAAACATCGATATATTACTGATTTATAGTCTTCAAGCTCTCTTTTTTATAAATTCAATGGAAAAAATAATTGGTGAAATTGGAAAAAAAGTTCTAATAATATATATACAAAAAAAGTAAAATAATCAGAATAATCAGTCCTCCTCTGATCTTTGAGAAAACAATATGTATAAACAATATGTGTTAAAAATGTGTTAAAATATATATATATATATATATATATATATACACTTAAGATATCTAATAATAAACTTCAAAGAAATTTCTTAGTTTTTACGATTATATTACAAACATTTATGGTAAAGAATAAATTTGATCTTTTATAAGAAAAATATGATAAAATATAATAAGAAAAGATGATCTATTTTTGAAAGACACCAGAAAATATAAGATTCATATAATACACAAAGTATGACAAGCGTCATTGTTAAAATGCAAAACGAAATAGACATAGCAAAGTAAAATTCTAGATTATTGTAATAACTAGACAATATTTAATAATAAATAAATCAGCAATTAAACCAATTTATAAATATGTCATTTTAATTTTTACCATTATTGTTTCTGATAAATTTTCGTTTTCTTGAAGCAACTCTTGAATCCTTCTGTTAGTATTTTCTTGGACGGATTTAATTTCCATACCTAGCTGTTGTTTTTCCCTGAGAAGCAACTGCTTGCTTTCTTCGATTTCCATATACTGTTGAATCTCTTTTTTATTCGATTGTTGAAGTCTTGAAACCTATTATTCCATAACAAAATTATTTTCAAACTAAAAATAGAAAAAAAAACTTTATTAAGCAACCGATCGTTCTCTTCTTCCAGTTCTGAAATTCTCTCCTTTAATTTATTTAATTCCGTAGTGTCATCAAATTTTATGTCAGAAAACTTTTCTAATAGAGAACGATTTTCAATTTCCAATCTCATTAATTTCGCATTAGTTATTTCAATGACTTGATCCGATATGGAGGAAGATTGAAGGCTGTTGTTCTTACTTTCCTGTAAACGTTTCAACTCGTTCTCTAATTCTGATTTGCTAGATATGTAAACATTATCTTTTTCCTGCATCGATATCAATTGGTATTCAAGTTTTGATATTTCAGCCAAATGACAGGAAATAGACTAAATATTGAGAAAAACTTATAATAATAATAATAATAATAATAATAATAATAATAATAATAATAATAATAATAATAATAATAATAATAATAATAATTTTTTAAAAAGAGAGCTTGAAGACTATAAATCAGTAATATATCGATGTTTTTTGATACTCATGAATTTTCGACACTGCCTTTTTCAAGTGAATTCCTTGAAAAAGGCAGTGTCGAAAATTCGTGAGTATCAAAACACATCGATATATTACTGATTTATAGTCTTCAAGCTCTCTTTTCAATAAATTCAATGAAAAAAATAATCAGTGGTGAAATTGGAAAAATATTTTCTTATAATAATAATAATAATCACAATAATTACTAGAAACAATTAAATTTAAGTTTTTGTCCAACATTTATTAATTAATTACAATTTTAAATTCTCTCGTATTTTCTGAAAATTTAAACAACTGAGGCATGGTAATTATTTATAATGATGCAACAATTGGTCATAAATACTTTAATATAAATTTATTCTTACGAGTAAAAGTCCTACTATTTTTTTCAAACATTATCTTGCGACTTATATACTACAAGTCAAATTTGGTTTACACTACAAACAAAAGAAAATGTGATTCAGACATTGACAATGTTTCAGAAGACTATGAAAATATTAGCAGTAGTGATATGGATGATAAGTTTCTTACTAATTGCTATACTTAAAGAAAACTTATAATATTTAAAAATGAACTATATGATCAGTAATATTTCTCAATAAAAAGTTTTTTCCACAAAAATTGTCTATAAATTTAGGATGCGACTTATAGTAGTAAAATACGATATACTCTTCAGATGAATAATTACATAATTTAAATTAATAAGTCAGCCGTTTCCAGTGATTATTGATTAAAAAGATTTAAACCTAAAATAGGTTCACTCCAATACGAAATTTAACTGATCTTCCTCTTTAATTGAATCGTTTCACACTTTTCTCCAAAAACACTATAATTTAAATCAACTGAAATACTTTTTTTTAAAAATCAACTAAAAAATTATTTATTTGAATTGTTCTTATAAATAATTTCGTGTTATTTAAAGTTATTTTAAAGTTTTTCTAAGACACTTAATTATTTTGAAAAAGATTTTGACGCAATATTGTTTATTTGTTTGTAATTGTTTAATATATAAAATATATTAAAAACTTTATACTCACTAATTATATTTACTAATTATATCACCATTATTTTCGTTATTGTGAAAGAAAAAATATCCCTAAAATTCAGAATAAGATTATACCAGTGTAGAAAAAGGGTTAAAAAACCTTTAAAACTTATTTTAAAAGAAAAATATATTTTAAAATATTAATATAACATTTCAAACCTGTTCTAATTCTTCAATTTTTCTTGTTGCTTTCCTATATTCGACTTCTAAAGTAGCGGCTCTATCCACAGCTTTTTTGTTATTTTCGATTTTATCCACTAAATTGGAGTTTTCATTTGCAATCACGGATAAATCTTCTCTTAACTCTTCACATCTAAATTGTAATTTTTGTCCATTGTTACAATATATCATATATTTAGAAAACATGCTCATTACCTGACTCTGTAATATTCCAATTCATTTACTTTTTCTTTGAGTTTTTGATTATCAGCTTCAATGGACGGCATTCTTAATATCAACTCTCTTTGAGTATCCAGCTCATCTTGTAACATTCTAAGACGTCTTGATTCATTTGTAAGCTTCATTTGACTTTCTTTCAATTTTGTATTCTCACTTTGCTGAATATCTAGATCATCTCGAAGATCAGAAATTATGTCATTTTTATCATCCCTAGAAAAGTTTTATTTTATAAATTTGTATTGTTACTATTTTCTTTATTATTATTATTATTATTATTATTATTATTATTATTATTATTATTATTATTATTATGATTATTATTATATGAAAATAAAAATACAATTCATTTTGGAGTTTTCTTAATTTTGCTTTGCATTCGGCTAATTCTAAAGCTATTGTTTTATCTGAATTAGAGGAATAAGAGACAATTCCGTTGTCTACTCCGACGTTTTTCAGTACTTGTATCTGATTCTTTTGGTCTTTGATTTGATTTTGAAGATTATCATTTTGACTCAAAATAGCTTTAGTATCCTATAATTGGTTTCACTTTCATAAAAACCAGTTTTATTAAAATACTTCAACGAAACTGTCTTCCCATTGTTCAGTAATACATCTTAATTGTTTAATCAGTTGGGCAGTCGAGAAGTTTTCTAAATGAATGCAGTTGATGACGGTGTCATGACTGTCGGTAATCTGCAATTAAAAAATATATAATAAAATTATTATTCATACAAATAAATTTGAATTTCTCATTTTTAGTGGCGTACAATTGTCTAATAACTATTTAAAATAATTAATTAATTCAATTAATAATAAGTTTGAAGGTGGTGAAAATGACTCTAGCAAAATATTAATTGATGCCTTGATTATTAAGGAAGAAATATTCAATTGAATAATTGTATTTAGAAAACATTAAATTTAATTATGGAAATTATGGAACTTTAAATTTAAAATGAGACATTGCATATTTATATAGGATACCAATTATACATATGACACAAAAGTAATTGAACCATGATATTTTAATTGGTATTATTTGCATCAATAAAAGCTCAATAAAAGTTGAAGATAAAGATCATTAACTCACATAATATTTTAGTCAAAGGTTTTATGAGAAAATAAATAGACGAATTCATATAACAACATAAGTATTTTTTAATTAAGAAACATTTTGGTATTATTGTACATAATTTTCTTCGATTAATTTTATTTTTTTTCGCCAGTTCATTGACGCCAGTTGAATTAACTTTCTGTTTGAGTGCTTTCCTATTTGTAACAATTAATTAATTAATATTTCAACCGACTGAACAGCAAAAAGTTCATTTTTCAGTGTTATGATTGGTTAATTCTGACTACTCGCGTCTGTGTGCACACATGTCTTCTTGCCTGTGTGAAGACGCAACTTGTCCAGTTTTTGGATTTTTTTTAGTAATTTTATGTTTTTGATTGCTCCTGGAATTTTGGTGGTTGTTTAAAAAAGTCGATTTTCTGGAATTTTCGGTTTTATTTTGCTGAAAGTTGTTTTGTGCCTGTAATTTTGATATTTTAAAAAAATCCTTTA
Organism: Schmidtea polychroa; assembly: GCA_959609185.1. Lineage (NCBI taxonomy): Eukaryota > Metazoa > Platyhelminthes > Tricladida > Dugesiidae > Schmidtea > Schmidtea polychroa. The sequence continues at coordinate 26,595 of CAUHTR010002649.1, read as the reverse complement.
TAGAGTCTTCTTATTTCAATTATGAATCAAACTGAAGTTGATGAATGTGTTAAATGGTTTAACTCAAAGAATGGATACTGATTCATTTGTGTTGACAATAAAATGAATATAGAGGTATTTGTGCATTTTAAATCGATTGATGTTACAAATGCAACTTCAATAACTGATGGAGAAGTTCTTTTCGATATTCCTGGCGTTGACAGATGATCCATAACTCAAATTACGTTGGAGACATTTAATGCAATTAATATTATCAATGACAATTAAACCGTGATTTTAAATGAAATTAATTGGTTTCAGTTGTCGCTCTTAAATGTAATAAATTCAGAAAAATTAACTTCAAACACTTTTAATAAAATGCATTGTTGGTTTCATTGAGCTATTTTTGAGGGATGCCGGATTAGTCAATGAAGATAATAAACAGGAAAAATGCAAATTTTACAAAGAAAAAATAATTTTAAAAAGTTAGACAAAAATTTTTAAATGTCAATTTTCTACAAAAACGATACGTAAAAACAAGCCAAAAGAAAGGAACAATAAAAGAGAGGAAAATTAATTTTTAGAACGTTCAAAAAGAATATATAAAAATATATAGTGAACACATATCTAAATACAATATCATTTAGATTTATGATCTTTTTTTTTCATTTTGAATTTCATTTATAAATTTTTTTAATTTTCAATTAGATTAAACTTGAATTTATATATTTTTGTGAAAAAAACAAATATTAACCAGTTTTAAAAATGATATTACATTATCAAAAAAAAGTATTTTAAAAATTTTTTAAAAATTTAAATTAAATGAAATATATCCTACAGAGGCGCAACTAACGGCACAGTAGGGGGCGCCAAAATGACCGTGAAGTCAAGAAAAATAAATCTTTTCTAGAATATGTTAACCATTTACGACAATAAATGAATGGACAATGTGCTATAATTTTTATAAATTGGTTTTTTTAAATACAATGTTTCATTAAAATTAAAATTGTTTTCCTTATTAAACTGGGAGAGGGCAGGGAGCCAATTTCATAGTTCACCCCGGGCGCAAAACATCATTTTGTATCATAACTTTACACTTAGTTATCAGCACGATCCCTCTTACATTAAAGAACATTTAATATCGTAAAAATATAAAAATTATATTAACTCCAAGAGTCATAAATAAATTTTATTTGGTTCAAAAATATGATACAACATTGGTTGTAATGTGATATATAACTCTAGAAAATGTATGAAACTTTGTATAACACAATTGAGTGGAGTTTCGAGAGAAAGTTATCAAATATTATGAAAAAAAACAGGTAAGAATATGAAATAATAGTCTCTATTGCAGACAAATTTAAAAGAACACTTTGACAAGACATTTTGATCATTTTCATACATTTAAAATATTTTAATAAACATTACTAATTTTGCTAGATTTAGTATTATTATATTATATTAATTTATTACAATTTATTACACATTAATTAAAAAAAATGTCTAATGTACAAATTAATTAAATATTGTTTTAGAAAATAAAAATAAAATAGATTTTATTTATTAAATTGTTAATAATTATGATTTAATACAATTAACCATAAGAAACATGAAGGCGACCATTGTGGTCCAATTTAGTTTTAGATAACAACCTCTTCTCTGTAGAAATGTAAGGATGTATATTATTTGGTTCTAAATTATTAATTGGATAAAGAATAATATATAACACAACATACAGCGCATGAATAAAGAAGTAAATGTCTCGAAAAAGCGAGAAATTATTACAGAAAGAGGATCAATCAAGTAATTCTTGGATATTCTGTGAAAAGAGCTACTAGAAGATGACCAAATGCATTCAATTCTTTTCTTTTGTATAAAGAGAAGAATTCACACTTATGTCAAAATATCAAACTACTATATATATATATTTATATATAAATAACCCCCCCCCCCTCTATATATATATAAAAATAATATATAAAAATAATATATAAACACCCATCCCCCATGGATTCATCCTGCGTACGCGCCTGAGTAACTCCACCAAATCTTAAAAGAAGCATAAAGCCAGATAGAGGATTTTGCCAATTTTATTATAATGGAAAGAAAAAGAAAGGTTTGTGAAATTCATAGAAGTGAAAATGTTGTATGTTTTGACTGTAACAACAATTTGAATGAAATATGATTTGTGTGAATAAAGTGTGTAAATTTTTAAGTCATGTTTTCTAGGGTTAATCAACAAATAATAATTTCAAACTTGTAGCAATTGATAAATACAAATAAATAAAAAAATGTTTTACGAATAATATTATATTTTTGATAGAAATTTTATTTCTAATGCTCGTGTTTCTAAATTATTTGAAATAATAGCATTTAAATAAAATTTTTTACTAAAAATGACCCCACCAACGGTCAAGTCGTAAAATGCCATATATTAAATCTTTCAATTTAGCAGTTAAAAATAAAAAAATTGTCAAAAAATAAAAATCAGAAAATAGGTTTTGAATAATAAAATTATATTTTACTTACAAATTATAAAGAATGGAATTTTTTAGATAATTTATATAACAATATTTGAAAAAATCTTCGTACGGTATGGAAAAACAAATAATTGCAGTTAATGGTGAATTTTCATTTATAAATAATAAGAAATTAAATAGATTTTAAAGTACATTACGTAATTTTATAACTCTTGGAGGAAATTATAAATCTAAAAGATCATATCGAAAACTTACAATTAGTGAGTAAAAAGATTATTAGTTCTAAAAGCTTACAGAAAAAGCATCACATAAACTCAAGTTAAAATAGAGTTGGAAGTTCTTACAGAATGTATATCAAAAGTGTATTTTAAAATCTAATAAACAATTATCAACTTCTAATTCATACAGAAATTTTTTGGATACTTTATATATAATTCAATTTACTATAAGTTTATTAATAATAATATTAGAAAACTTCGCTCAAACATCACTTATACTCAGAGGTGAGCTATGAAATTTTTAACAAGGGGCTCGCTATAATTTTTCCCTTGAGAATTGTATCAACTAGCACCCTAGTAATGTGTCACTGCGACTGGCATATAGAAAAACAAGATAATGTTAATTAAATGGCTTATTTTACACAAAAATGGTCGCTTTACAAATATATATAATGAAAATGATTTCAATGTATTATATTTTCTTTTTGAAAAAATAGTTACCAAGAAGAAAAGAAAATTTAACAAAGTGCTCGAGTGAGCCCTCGCGAGCCTCCTATAGCTCACCACTGCTTATACTATAGATTTGGATTGCTCGCTGTCGTCATTAGATAGAAACGAAAAATTATATAGATTTGATATTGTTTATTCAAACAAAAATATAATATTTTTTTAAATCATAAACTAAATAATTTATAAATTTCTTAAAATATATATATTTTTTACTGACACTCAAAATATTTTAAAATTGAATTTACAAAAATCTTTTTTTATTTCCATGTACCGATTCAAATATGATAATACACACACAAACACATAATTATCTGCATATTCATAACGCTTTGATATCATTGTCTTCACTAATATTAATGAATTATCTCACTTGACAGTGATCAAAAACTTGAGAACGGAGATGATGCATAGTCATTTCTATGAATGGGCATTGCACTCATGACAATTTAATTAATATTTAAGATCCAAACATGACCTAACAGAATTTGAAATTCACTAATAAACACAAAGACAATCTTATAATGTAGAATACACTACCGCAAACAAGTTTCACTATTTACATGGCTCAGATCTAATTCGATCCTACTCTTTTACATGATTCTTTTGCATACTAGAATAGACAAAATATAATTCCATTGGTATTAAATTATATTTATCCAATAAAACATTAGTTTAACAGCGTTCATTTTTTGTATAGAACCGTATAATTAATCGATTTTTAAAAGTGATCCATTATAAGATTTTGTTCGATTATGCATGGTGTTCCATTAAACTTAAACTCAAGTAATAGGAATTATGTTATTGCAAATAAAAAGTGGCCCATCTGCTAATAAATAGCCCGATATAGGGAGTACCCCAATACGAGAAGGTTCCCCGTAAAAGTGTTCCGATTTTGGAAGTTGGAATGTAATAATAATAATAATAATAATAATAATAATAATAATAATAATAATAATAATAATAATAATAATAATAATAATAATAATAATAATAACATTAATAACAATAATAACATTTAATATTAATAATAATATTTTAAATTATTATTCTCTAAAAAATAATACCAATCAATTTAAACAAAATATCTTGTATTTACACAATAAATATTCCAATAATAATAAATGCAATCCAATGAATAATCCTAATAGAAAAGAAATGATTCACCAATTAAGTAACAGTGACAAACAATTTGCCGAGTATTTGTGAATTTATTTTATGAACAAATTTTATTAATAGAATTCTAGTCCAATCAAAATCGAGAATAATTAGCATAAAAGAATAATGAAACGGAAAAAAATATATATTTAAAGATACCTGCTTAATGTGCCCCATTAAACCATGCTGAATTGATTCTTCTGGCAGTCTTGTGATGATGTCTTGAATAAAATATTCTTTCTTTTCGCACTGTACAGCAGCTCCGAGAATCAGAAAAATAGTTTTATCGATTTCTCTGTGTGTTTTGTCTAAAAATCTACTAAGAAACCAAGCGAATTTTTATTTATTTATTTTAACTTACACGAATGTGGATCATAACATATTGTTATTATGCTTGGAAGTCGAATAACAAAAGCTTGTTGTAATACTAACTGAATTATTATTATTATTATTATTATTATTATTATTATTATTATTATTATTATTATTATTATTATTATTATTATTATTATATTATTATTATTATTATTATTAAATTGTAAATTATTATTCAAATCGTATATTAACCAATAATAACTATTACAATCATTTCTTATTTTCCGGTAATTTAAATTTTGTCCAAACATAATTGGCTATTAAATATGAATCTTGTGAATATTAACAAAATTTAAACAACAAGTGTTACATAGTTGAAATAAAAATGTGATTGATAAGACGATCAAAACAGTTCAAAACTAACTATGATGCTTGGTAAAAGTTTAGACTAATTGATCAGATCAAACTAGTTAATCATCAGCGTCATTAATATGAATAAATTTATAGAGGGTTCACAATAGTAAATTAGATGCACTGTGTAAAGTGATTTCACAACTAAAATAAACAAATATTTTAGATGAAATTTTCTTTTATATTATTTATCTAAATTCTTAGAAAAACAAAATTTATTGTCGGCATATAATTAGGTTAATGAAATTGTGACGTCCAATAAATAATATTGTGATAATAATTTTATTAACAATTTAAACAACAAATTGAAAATTGTTCATAGTAATGGAAGTCAAAATCTCTATCTTTATTACTTGTTAAAGGCATATGGATTAAATTCGATGTTTCCAAAATGGTAATAAAAGGAAGCGCATTAGTCCGCATTAATAAAAAAGACCTAAAATTAGTACATAAAATTTTAGTCAAAACTGAAACAGCTTCTTATGATACCTGTGCTGGTACTGTCTCTATATTTAAAAAAAAATAAACATTAATATCCAGTTATTTACAACGAGAAACTTTAGAAATGTTAATGTCTAGATTAATTTCACTAAATGGTTTCTCTTATTATAGCACAACAAACTCGTCTTTTATTCGCTAGTTTTTTTAACTTGGCCACAATGCAATTGGCCAAATGATATTACGGCCAAATAAAATATTGCAATATCATTTTGTATGATGAAAATAAAATTTACATTCTTGGTTTAGCAAAAAAAAATTCAGGATATAGTAAAAACCCGATTAAATAAGTTTAAAAAAGATCTTCATAATAATATTATATGTTTAAACATTAAAGAGCCGAGGAGCGTGATGGCGCTCTTTGTTGTTTGAGTCAAAAGCGCAACGAGCGTAATCGCGTCTCATATCTGATCGTGCAAACTTTGACATTATTTGCAAAAGTATCTTATGAATTTTTATTAGTTTTAATTAATACATTAAAAATGTATTAGTGTGTGAAATTTTTATTAAAATATGTAAAAAATTATGAAAGATATTAAATATTTATAAACCCACCTCCTTTCATCGTTGTTTGTTCAAAAAATTTGAATAGTATATAGAAAAAAGGTCAGCTTTCAAATGGTTAATCAACAAAGATGCAGCAGTAATGAGAAAATATAATTAGAAAAAGTCCAGTTGAAGTATTATGCTTTAACCATGCATTTTAATTGGCAGTAATAAAGTTTTTCTACTGAAAATTAATTGCTGTTGATAAATCTGATCAATTTTCCGTGAACACGAGGAAGATTTTATTTTGAAAGAGAAATATAACAGTAAAGATGACATTGATGATGACTATTCAATGGAACCAGATGAACATATAATAATTGATGAGATTAACGTTGTTGAAAAATAATATTTTGCAGGATAAGATCGAATCCCAACTTTCAAAGAAGTTGAATTAAAAATAAATTTTAGGACACGATCCCACGATAGAAGGATATTTACAAGTAAAAGAAGCTTTTAAATATTTTAATTCTCTTCATCCGTTAGATCTAATATACATTCAAAACATTTTAGAGTCAGTTCGTCATGTTTGACTTAGGAAAATAATGATGATTAAGCAATTTCTTATAATTCCTTAGTTTACTTGAAGTATGAAATTGATAAAAGATGCAATATTAAATTATAAGAACAGCTCTGATTTCTTTTCATTTTCAATTGACATTATATTTATTAAAAAGCTTGACTATGAATTAGTAAATATATCGATGTTTTTTATATCTTTATTGATTCATAGTCAATTTTTTAATAATTCTAATATTAAATTATTATCTCTTGTACAGTATATAATCCAAAAAATTAAATGAAATTCAATTTTCACTTTGATTACTATTCCAATAGCTTGACTGTAGCATTTAGGGAAGACTAAATTGCAAGATTATTCAAACCAAATGAACAAGCATAATTAAAACAAGAATCCAATACGGAATATTTAAATACTGATTTGAAATCTCATTTTCTAAAAACTATCTCGACCGCTATGATTTCCAGTAAACCAGTAGATTTGTCATCGTCAATACTGAAAGAGTTTTTATTTTTCGAAGTCTCGGGAGAAATTAGTCATATTCTCACACTGTTATTCGAAGCTCTGCAAACTTCAAAGCCAAAATTAACAGGCAATGAACGAACATTCTCCATAGCAGGTCAAGTTTGCACTAAAAATGAACAAGGTCTTCCAATGAAAATTTACATATCGTTTTTCTAAAATACTTCTTTTTGAAAAAAATACAAAATTAAAGAGTATTAAAAAGAGCTGTCTAACTTTAAATTTAAAAAATGGAAATATTTATTTTGGTATAAAATACACAGATTGAATTGTTTTTCTTTTAAATATAATCTTAATTTTGTTTTAATTTCCCTTAGAAAGCATGGAAATATAGGGATAAAACGATTTTTAAATTTACTGTTTAATGGTAATAGAAAACATTCAGTAATTACGAAATTATATAAGCAATCTCGTTTGATAAAAGGCTGAATCCCAAAAGAATAACTAATTCGAGAGACATATTGGGGACTCAGAAATTTAGATTGCACTTTGAATCATAATATAGCACAATTAATTTAATGAAAATAAGAGAAGCCTGATTTTAGAAAAATAATTTTTTTTTCTGTAAATTAAATTAAAATTAAAATCTACATAAAATATGCTCATAATATATATTCGACTATATTAGGAGAGACCTTTTCATTTAAAAAATCAATTTATTGAGAGCAAAGTTGGAGGGAAGGGTGAAGAGGGTTAAGCCTAGTAAATTTAATATATATATATTATTATATATAATAATTTCATTTATTATGTCAACAAATTTTAGGTATTTTTTAATACCTTCTTCCACCCTATAAAATTATATATAATTATTTACAAAAATTTACTTCTAATTTTACTCTGTCAAAAATTTCCTTTATTGACAATATTGCTGATTTCATTTTGTGCTAAATTTCCTCGATTTTGCCAAAATTTATCAAACTTTTCAACTATTAAAATTTTATCGGCTAAATTTATGAACACCTTTTCACACATTTAAAGGAAAATAATGTATTCATTTATTAAAGGGAATTTAATAAAATAAATAATTGTAAAATAAAACAGAAATATTGTTGGAGTAACGGTAAAAACATTTGTCACAGTAATAATAGAAAAAAAAATCACCTATCGATCAACAATTTAGGCATCGCAGAAATATCAAAATTCTGATAACAATGAATCAGTTGATCAACAATATCAATCAGCTCATTTAATGCAGATTTCTCTAATAATGATCAAAGAAATCTATTATTAAATCAGAATTACTCAAATGTCATAATTGTACTCATGAGTGCGATATAGCACCCAATCATAGCAATACACACAATCACACAATTATTCATAGATGATATTAATTATTTAGAAGCAAAATAACAATTAACAAATGAACAGTGTGTATTTCTGATTGCGTATGTGTGTACGCATAAACCCTTGGATCATTGACATTGGTATGTGTGTGTTCGTGTGTATAATTGCTGATAAAGGCATTGGTCTACTGTTAGAACAAGAAAATACCTATGACAGATCGAATCAATATGAAAATCTATCATTTCATTAGATTCAGTACAAATTCCGATAATTTCATTAAACGATTTATGGAATATTATTTTAAAATTAAATTAAATAGAGAAAATTGAATATTTTACCATATAGTACACACGGATATTTTTTAACAATATTTCCCAATTTTTGATACAATCAACGATGCTTCGACATTTAACTAATTGTTCATTAGTGACTGAATTTGGATCACTGTTAAAATATTAGAAACATTAAATAGAACATTTATAATATCAAAATAAATACTAACATTTCTTTAAATACTTCATTTAGAAAATATCCATCTGATAAAAGATCATATGAAAGAATTTCGTCGCTTGTCCAAAATAATTTCAACCACGAAAATAATTCATTATCTGCAATTGTAGTCATTTTCACAAATTTCTCATATTTTTATAAGGTAGTGTTGATAATATTTTTAATGATCGGTAAAAAATAATATTAAATTACAAAAAAGAAATTATATTTAAATGTATGCTCCCTGATATTGTTAATTGATCATTTAATTGAAGTATTTAAACAAACACAAAGAATTAATATTTTAATTAGATTTCAGAGTATATTTTAAAGTTTACATTATAAATTTCACGATATATATTACATATTATTTTAACAAAATTTCACTCGTTTTTTCAAGTGAAATCTGTTTATTTTTGACATTTTTAAAAAGCTTTAAATAATTTTAATTTAATTACTTTATTGAAAAAAATTTTAAAGCTATTAAGTCTCAGTACACTAGTTTAAAATTTTGATAATTCATTTAAAATGTGAATATAAATATCAATTATTACTTAAACAGGCAGGGTCGGTGGTAATTAAATACGTCCGGTGGTAACAATACTTGTGGGACACAGTCATAAATTGCTATTAATTTAATTATTTTTATTGTAAATATTATTTGAAATTATTTGTAAAAGTGAATTATTTAAAATGCAATAAATATTTACAATTTGTTGAAGTGAGAAAAGTTGAAAAATTTTGCAATGATATGACACTTAAAGCCTACCAGATTTTACTCTCAAAAATGTTAATGCTCTAAAATTGAATCTCTGATTTTAATTTTACTAAGTGACTTAAAATATATGGACTCAATGGTATAGGTGAGGGATTGACATGTCTCCCTATGTTCCGATGAAGAAGAAAATAAGGAGTTTTAGGATAAGATTAAGCTTATTTTTTTTAATTTTGAATTTTTCAGAATTTTTTGAATATGTGCTTTCCAGTGCATTTGTAGTGTACCTGTTTTATATTCATATTTATGTTTTAAAGAATTTAGAACCTCTTTGAATTTTTGAAATTCACTTTTAAAACACAAACACAATATCGTCTTTTCACATATTATGTTAAACGTTAATAAATACTTATTTTATTTTAGAAGTTCACCACACCCACTAATAATTCAATAATACCGCTGCAACCTTTTTAAAGATAAGTATTCCATTTCATTTATCCAGGGCCGTGCCTGGGTATATGGGCGTCTGCGTGCTAGTATGCATGGCCGCCCTTTGAGATAACATCAAAATCAAAGAAAAAAATCAAATTTTCATTTTTTATACATCTAATGTACATGTACATATTACCATTGAATATAAAACATTAATATGTTTTGGCACATCTATAAATCTATGATATTACAATCAAAAATTTACTCTACGCGATTTTTTAGAGGCAAATTCTTCAATCGCCCCTTCAATATTTAAGGAATCAGCAATTTCACTTTCAATTGCAATAATTGATATATTACTGAGACGTTCTTGAGTCATTGAAGTTCTCAGGTGGTTTTTGATTATTTTTAATTTTGAAAAACTTCGCTCTCCAGATGCAACAGATACTGGGACTGTCAGTAAAAGTTTTAAACTTGTGGCGACATTTGGAAAAGAAGTCTCCAAGTTGTATTTGTATAAAAACTTTATGAGTTCTTCGGGCTGCTTTCTGTCTTTTATGATAATTTTTAGAGAAATTAACTCTTAATATAATTCTACGCCACTGATATCACAAGATTCACCATCTTTAAATTTATTATGGAGATCGAAACAACTTTTTTTTATTTCCTCATGTTCCATATCAATAAATTTGTATAGAAATCCAAAACATTGTTCGAAATTTGACAAAGTTTCAAAACGGGTGGTAAGAGATGAAATAGCTGTATCTAGTATTACATAGAAAAAATTAATTTGAAAATGTTCATTTGGAGTAAATTGAATATCTTCATCTCCTTCATAGCTAAATTGTTTTCGGTGATGTCGGCGACGTACACTAATTTCAGCTGGAAAATCCGGTTCTGTTTCAAGTGCTTTACAAAGTTCATTAGAAATCTGCAAATAATTTTCGAAATTTTCGTCATTTCTAATGCTTTTGAAAAATTTCAAAACTTCCTTAATTGATTCAGCACACGAACTGATATTCCAAAAAACTTTCTGCATCATTTTGCTAATAAAATCTACCTTTTCCAAGATTTCGTACCATATTATTATTGAAGAAATAAATTTATAAGATTTAAGTTTCATTGCCAAACATTCAGCTTCATGTCGAACTGTTGGCATTGAAGATTCCTCAGCTATTTCTATAAATTTCACCTAATTCATTTCGCAGTGGTCTAATCGCTTTAATTCTTGCTTCCCATCGAGTTTCACTAACTTGTTTCAATGTTAAAGATTTTAGATTTTTCTTTAAAACTTGCCATCTAAATGGTGATCCACTGAAAAGGTTGTATTTTGCAGATACATTACTGAAAAAATCCACCGTTGAAAACGAAACTTTAGCTGCATCATTAATGGCCAAATTTAATGTATGCGCGTTGCATGGCATAAACAGAGCTCGTGGATAATTGTCCAAAATTCGTTTTTCCAATCCTTTATGTTTTCGGGACATAATAGACCCATTATCGTATCCTTGGCCCCTCATATCGTTAATATTTAATTCAAGATAGTTTAACTTTTCAATTAAGAAGTCGTAAAAAGATTCTCCAGTACATTTTTCAGCTTGATAAAAGCCAATGAAATTTTCTCTAAATTCAACTTCATAAGTTTTAATATGTACATACCTAATAATCATTGTAATTTGCTCGACATGTCCAGTGTCCGGCGTACAGTCCAAAATGACTGAAAAATATTTTGCCTCTTTTATTGATGTTAATATATATTTTTGAATTTGGGTTGCAAGGATAGTGATTATTTCATTTTGAAAGCGATTTCCCAGGTAATGTGGCATGTGGTTCTTTAAAGCGATTGGTTCTTGTACGCGTTTTATGTGGTCTGCCATTATATCATCAAATTTTCCTATCATTTCAATTGCTTTCAGAAAATTTCCATTATTTTTTCGTACAATTTGCTGGAAGAACCTCTAAAAGCTAAACACTGTCCTGCTAGAAATTGTACCACAGATATCATGCACCTGACAATTTAACACCATCGTTTTTTCTCGGCGTCATTATACCGTTGCATATTCTTATCAATTGTAGTTTTTCTTTTTAAATTTAATTCCAATTTTTTCCAACAGGTGTAATTTTCGATGTGCAGCGATGTTTTTTCGTGACGAGATAAGTTGTCAGATATGTGTTGCCAATCGTTGAAGCCTTCATTAACTAATTTTATTTCTTGTTTGCCAAATAATTTACAACAGAAGCAAAATGTGGCATCATTTTTTGGAGAATAGATTAACCACTCACGATTAAATTTTTCACCATTTGGCAGTTTTCTATAGAAATAAACCTTTGAAAATGATCTTCCAAATTCATTTAGTGGATATGTAGATTGTATATTTTGAATAGGGCTTTTTTCAATTAAAATATCCAGCATTTTATTGGTAAGTGTTAAAGGCCAGCAAGCTGGATCATTTAGTTCTATATACATAGCAAAATATTCTTCATCAATTTCAGTGATATCATCGATATTTGTAACTGCAATATCTCCTATTTCATCATTACTACTAATATTGTCATTGTCATTTGTATTTTCGGCAGATAATTCATTTTCATTGGAAAAAAATTAACTACTTGGATTTGCTTGTCTACTGCAACCATTTTGCATTTCTGGAGGTTTTTCCAAATATTTGGTTAGTGAACCAAAGATTTTTTTAGCAACATGTTGTTTTTCTTCTCGCTTTCTTTTATACTGTGCTCCAGACAATCTTTTCGTTTTTCTTCCAGTCATTCTTAGGCCTTTTACTAAAATGTTTAAAAATATCAATAAGAATTTATATTGAAATTAATTTATTATAGAATTAAATTCATTACCTTTTTCAACCTTTTGTAACAAAGTGTTGGGTGAGGCGGTGAGGGAATCTGCCCAAGCGCTTTCCGAGTTTGAATAGGGTTTTATTGCCACGCAGCTGAGACGCTTGCCGTGCTATAGACAGACAGGTAAATCACATATTATAACACACACACGCGTGCTCCAAACTTACCTACAGCCAGGTAGAGCAACTGAACACACGTGAAAGATGAATTTGCACTTTGCACTTGATTCTGATATGGCCAATGCCGAGCGCATGTGAGTGCATGCTGGCGCGTAGAACCCGTAGAACTCAGTAAGGTTAAAATCAGTTAGAATAAAGAGAGATGTACTCTGTTCACGTGGGTTAAAAAGAGTGTTCATCTCTCTTTTTTCTTACATCACGGAGTTCTATGCGACCACTGCGCCAGCATACGCTCGCCAATAAGCGCACAGAATAATATTCTGTGATAGACGCAGCTAAAAAAAATTTAGTACGCCATAGAGCGCAATGATAATGATTACAATTGACGAATTGACAACAACACTCAACTATTTGACAATTTACTCCGATTATATATGACTATGACTATATATTAACATTGTTATTTTGCTTTTTAATTTTTTTTTGTTTTTCTGGTCGTCAGGCCGCTTTTTAATTTGGCCGCCTGCGTCCGGCGCACGTAATGAACTGCATTCAATTTCAACTTCCAGCGAAGTTAGATAACAGACCGACGTAAATTTGTGCTGTATGTCCAAGTCAAAAGAAGAGTTTGTTTATATTTCCGTTGCTATCGATTATAACTTTTCCAACTGGATAGAAAAAAATTCAAACCTTGCCGAAAGTATTACATACTCAAGGTAGGCAATTTTATATTTATCTAGAGGGTACATATTTGTTGAATTGAATTTTTTTTGTTGTAATTGAATATTTTGAACGATTGAAAACGTTACGAAATTATTGGAGCAAATATAAATAAATATAAAAATTATACATGCATAAGATATAAATACTATTTAAAACTAGTTTTTTCATTTTTTAAACCAAAAATATTACAATTTTTATTCATAATAAAAGATATGTCATAGTCTATTTCAAGTTTTTCAAAGGCAAATTTGTAGATTTTAGTCTAGAATGGGTCTTTGTAAGACTCTTATGCATTGCATTGCTTGCTTTTTCTACCTCACTGTCATACATTTCTTATGTTTTATTGTTTTTAAACAGAAAAATTCAAAAAATGTTCACAATATTAAAGGTTGAAAAACAGTGTCAACATTTTGTTCGGTTATGGCGCCTTTGGCCCAACCCAAGTAGCTGTATATTATTGCATTCTACTAAAATTTACTTCAAGTTAGCTTGAAAAAATGCCATGTGGAAATTTTAAATTCATTTCCCGTATAAAAGTACTTATAAAAAATGAAACCATCTGTTTATGAATGACGTAATAATTTAAAAAATTGCTGTATTTTTTATTTAATTTCCAAATAAAGTTATTTAATCCTATTGTTAAATAATCGAATACTAATTTATTTATTACATTAAACAAATAAAAGTAAAATATATAAAAATAATAAATTGGAGAGATAAAGTTTGATCATTATAATTTTGAAAAAATTACCTTAAGACATTGACATGTTTAATGATACATGATTAATCTTCGGTCTTGCGGCTGGACCGTATCGATATGATATGAAAATTCTAATATTTTTGTTTAAATAAATTACTTTTATTGTAAATGTGGATTATATCTTGACCACGGTGTATATGTTAATGATGCTGAATTGTTACAAAAATTAAGAAAGCGTCAAGAAACAAGTAGGAACTAGATGATTTTAGGGTCCAGTGTATTTACTAAAACTATACTAACCGACTGCTTACCAAAAATTTACCAACATAACGTTGCTTCCTGTACATTTGGTTTTATGGAATGCACAAACTTACCTCTGCTAATTTTTAATGATGCATGAAATAAAATCATTTATATAGAAATGAAGAAAGTGTTAGAAATAATAAAGACAAACAAAACACATAGTAAAAGTTCATATAAAATTTCTTTTGTTTGGTGGAATAAAAGTATTTTAAAATTTTATTATTTGGAAAAAAAATTCAGACATTGCTGAATTGAAATTTTTTATAATGAGTTTTCGAGAAAACAAAGAGATAAAATAGTAAAGGATGAGGACTAATTTTATTTTTTGGATGTCCTTAGAATTACATAACAGTTCATTTAGCTCTACAATTTACAAATTTAGAAAAATAAACTTTAAAAAGTCATTATAAAAAACATTATTTTATAAATATTTGTCATTTTTTCTCAATGCATAAATCAAATAAAAATAATATGAATAATATGAAAACAAAAATTTGAGTAAAAAATTATTTAAACTTTTTTACTCCACTGTAAAATCACGAGTGCATCTCTGTCATGTCCATGGGTCTCATATTAATTGTAGCTTTATCTAATATCTTGCATTTTCCATAAATTCTCCTCTTGATTTATCTGATTGCTTCAGGTTTTAATGTACGTTAACACTTCGCCGAAAAATTATCTGAATTCTGTTGCACTCCGTCGGCTGTTATAAACCAGATACCACGACATCATAGAAAGAGCTTAATTGTTTCTTGTGTTTTTCACAAGTAAATCTTTTCTATATAGTGGAATAGTTTCTTTACTCCACTGTGACATAATTCTCTATGTAAGATTGTTGTTGATAAGCTTGCGAAGGCTTCTGGAACTAATATTAAAATATTGTTGTTCTTTTCTAATGTTATTAATCTTCCATCAAATCGTGTATTTTTAACTTTAAACGGAAAACAATTAATTTTTCTCTGTATACATCCATTTTCTAACATCTCTTGTAACTCCTGAAATCTGTTTTTTTCTGCTATTTACTGATTCGTAGTCAACCTTTTAATAAATACTAAATGTTTATTTGGAATAAATAAACAATAACATCTTATTCTGACATTTCATTTATTTGTAGTCAGATAACAGTTTATTTATTACAATTTATCGTTTTATAAAAGTACCAACAATAAATTATACCCCCACTCCATTATTCTCGGCGCAATAAAAGTTTAGACTGCAACAGCCTACAGCTAGCAAGCGTGGAGATCGTGTTTTGTATTATTTTAGTATTTTATCTCCCAGACATATTAACAAATGCTCTAGATTTATTAATCATCTGAATTCCTAGGAAAAAATTCTGGCAAAAATGGGTTAAACACCAGTAATAATTAAATATCTTAACTTTTATAATTTGAAAAAACTAATTAGTGACAAATTATAAATCTTCTATAGGTTTGTACACTATCCTGTATTATAGATAAGTTTATTCCATAAAGCCAAATGTAAATAGTATATAATATATATACTATATATGAATGTTACCGTTAAAGTATATAATGCAGTTATTACATAGAATACCTAGTTATTCCATGAAATAACTGATCGTGTCCGTCAAAGTGTGTAATATGTTAATAATTTGACACTTTAACTAGTTATTCTATGAAATAACTAGGTATTCTATAAATAAACTAATGATAGACAATTAAAAAAATTGGTGACAATATGATATTACATACCTTAAAATTTAGAATAAATGAATTCTTGATCTAGCTAGAAAGATTTCTGATAAAATTAAAATTTGTATCAAAGATGCACTTTTCAAGATATTTTCTGTCAACAAAACAATTTTTAATAAAATAAAATTTCAAATACTTTTACAAAACCAAACTTTAACCTTTAATAAAACCAATTAATAACGTCAAAGATTACTTGCTTTTTAGTTAACGGATATGAGAAATCCTAGTGCGACATTATATTGGCAGATATCTTCTGTAAAATCCTTTACTTTTCTGGTTAACTTTGATATATTTTAGTTTTCTTTTGATATTTCATTAATTTTAGTTACGATTATAAATAAAATTTGTGTGGGATAAAGCAATAGATTTGAACTGTCATTTGATTACAAATAAATGAAATGTCAGAATAAAATGTTATTGTTTATTTATTCCAAATAAACATTTAAATTTAATAAAAGTTCGCGCT
Source organism: Schmidtea polychroa (assembly GCA_959609185.1). Classification (NCBI taxonomy): domain Eukaryota; kingdom Metazoa; phylum Platyhelminthes; order Tricladida; family Dugesiidae; genus Schmidtea; species Schmidtea polychroa. The sequence goes on along the minus strand of CAUHTR010002649.1, from coordinate 9,639 downwards.
AAACTAATTTTTGTGAGACATAGCATAACACTATTATCAACTGACTTTGGATTATGACACGAAGCTTCAGTGCCAGTTCTGGCGTGGGGGGGGCGGATGCACGGGTAGCCAATTTCCAGAGGCTGCCGATTCTAGAAAATTTTAATTTCTAATAACAATTTAGACTGGCTAATATATATGTATGTAAATATTTAATTAATAAATTGAACTTTGTACAAACAGTACATTTTAAAATTAATATATTTGTTTGTATTCTCCTACATGAAATATCAATATGTTTGTATTTTCCTAAAATTCATTTTAATGAAATAAGAGGGCGGCAAAAATGTAGTTTTCACAGGGCGGCCAGGTACCCAAGACTGGCACTGTGAGCTTATTTCATTTTTAAATTTAATAATTATTAGCAGACCTAAATCCTGTAAATTAAATGTTACATATCAAACTGGTTATTTATTTTGGTTTAAAATTGATTCATGTTGTATTAAAATTTATTTTTGTGACATATTTACTCTAAAGCAAAATATACTTTATAAAGAATATTTTATTATTCTGAAATTAGCCAAAAGGTGAGTGTTTAATTTTATACCTGAATTCACAAAATATTTCAGTCTTGTACAAGATTTTATTATTATTTTATGATCCACAAATGGCGTTAATGATTTTTTTTCTTTTATTGTTTTTAAACGACATATCAAAAAATAAAAAATAAATAAATATAATGCCACATACATTGGAAAAACTTCCCGTCATCTCTGTATTCGAGCTCATGAACAGCAAAATAAGGTCTGTTTGAGAAAAATTAGCATGTCTAATTTTAAAATTCTATTAAAAATTTCAATAATTATTTGAACCGTGTAATTTGTGAATCTTGATTAAGTCATTGAATCCGAAAATTAATGTGCAAAATGCCGTGAATACTTATATTTTAAAATCTTTTTATATATTTGTTACAAATTAAAATTTTATAATTTTAAAAATCTTTTTATTTAAAAAATATAATTAATAAATTTGTTCATAAAATCTATAATTTCTATAGTTATTCTATCCTACCTGACGATAGCAGGAAAACTGAGTGGCGCTTACATATAATTAAATTGTCAGCATGTGGGGGTCCATGGATTTTGCGTAGAAAATAGCTTTATTTAGTTATTATGAATATTACAGCATAATTTTCAACGTGACTATAGAGAAAACATTAAATTCTTTAGGTAATTAATTAATATTAATACGAGAAGCGTAAAATTAATTAGTATAGTAGTATTGTATCAATAATTAACCATTTCGCAGCGAAGTAAAAGGAAGAGAGACGGAAAGCTGTAGTAACATACATATACGGAAGTAGGAAATTGTACTAGTTTCTTAGCAGTAGCACATGAAGTTAGCAATATTACAAAATTTGAAATTTTATATTTAAGGGAGTAGCACACTACATATACTACATATTTATTAGAAAACGTTTATTTACGGATGTAGTAGCTCTACAAGTGGTGTTTTATAAATTTTGATGCCTGGCATAATAGCTTGGTCTATAGCAGTGTTTCCCAACTTTTTTTGCCTAGTGACACAATATCCAAACCTGAAAATGTTTGCGACACACCAAAAATTCTATAACTAAGACCACGAACAAAATATATTTTTAAAAAAAAGTTTTATTCAGTGAAAAACTTTGGCTTGTTATTTTGCACAAATTGAATCAAATCGAGGTTCAAAGTTCGACAAACAAGTTTGCAATTACTAGTCAAATCGAATTTATCTTTCTTCTCTTAGATTTGATTTCAGTTAGCCTAGAATCCAAACTCCTACAGCTAACACCATGCAAAAAACAAAAGAAATTTTAAAGCTTTCAAAGTAAGAGTCGTTAATAGATATCCAAAATTCACCCAAAGTTTTCTCGTCAAATGTAGTTTTTTAAAGGCTGTCATTTTTCAAATCAATGAGCTGCTCTTCTTCTTCTATAGGGAAATCCTTCATTTGATAGATTCCGAAAGGATTCAAAACCAACGCAGAATCACTGGTTGAAATCTGGTTGAAAATTGGATTTAATGTCTTCGGAAACTTTAGTCTTTAGGCTTGATTTGTTGACACCAGATAAAAACTCAAATTTTTTTTCGGAGAAAATTCTTGCTCACAAAATAAAAATGTTTTCCTAAGACTTGATTTTTTGAAGATATTCTCTGCTGATCCTTGCAGATTTAAATTCAGTTGGTTAAAAATTTTTCAATAAGATCTATTAGAAACTGCACTTTCAATCACCAAATCTGGTCATAAAGAAATTTTGTGAATTCGGTTACTTCGGTTTCAAAAAATGATATAACTTCAATCTTAAGATGAACCAGCAGCTTTAAAACTTTTCCTTTTGACAACTAACGAACTTCAGTATGGAACAATAGACATATGAAGGCAGATTCCATCGCATCGCATAGTTGAGCGAAAATTCGAGTTTAAAGTGGACTTTTGATGAAATTCACCATCTGAATTATTTGATCCATTACTGATATTATCGGGCAATGATTTTGAAACAAGACCTTCTCGGTAAATCATGCAGCAAACGCCTGAAATTTTCGAGTTCCTTTGTTTTGCCAAAGAAACAAATCCTTTATTCCTTCTAAATCATTGAAGGACATCCATCAGTGGAAATGCTCACACAATTTTATCAGTGCAAATTAAAAATCAGAAGACTCTTATTAATTAGATCAAAAATATCTTGTCCTTTTGTTGTTTCTTTCAAATTTATATATTTAACAAAATTAAAAATAATTTAAATTTCCATTTCATATTATTGTTCTAAATTTATTTTTAATTGCATCTAACTAATTTGACACTAATTGTGAGTATTGTGCATACCTACCGAATATAAAACATAAAAATTGATATCAAATGTCATAAAAATTCTAGAAGTAAAAAAACATTCAAGATCAAAAACCCTTGGAATTTTTAATATTTTTGACACGCCGATTGTGAAACACTCCTTTAGAATCTAGACTACATATTTCTTTCACTCGTGTTGGCCTGCTTCTTCCAAAGTTTTATTGATTTGTAAAATGAAAAATCCGTACGCACTTACTAGAACTTATTAAGAACCAGTACGGGCCTACAGGTGCGTAACGACTGAATCCCATCACTGGCTACGTTCCTTAATAATCAGTTATTAGTATTGTTCAAATTCTTATTTTTATTTATTTTCCAAACAATCACACGATCTTCACAAAATATTATTATGAGAAAGTTAAAAGATTCTTAAAGATTAATTAGAAATTTGGTAAAAATTATAAAAATATTTTTATTGAAAAATATTTTAAAAAGAAGAAATTTATCAATTTTAAAAAATATTTTTATCAAAGAAATATTTTAAGAAAATCTGAAATTTGTTTAAATAACAAAAATAAGAACAGACAAGTTTTTTGAGATATCTTTTATTAAATAAAATTTATGGAATTATTTAGTGATTTAAAAACGGATGAGAATCCTAATATGGTGGCAGCGGTATAATTATATAAGTAAAACTTCGAATAAAACGTAGAAAACTCAATAAAGTATTTTCATTTTCTGAGCGATGTTAATTATACAAATAATATTTAATATGTAATACTAGCTGGGATACCCAGCGTTGCCCAGGGCAATATAAGTTGTGTTGTATAATTGTTTTCTTTCAGTAAAACGCACATATTTTTCTAAAAGTATTTATTTATTTTCAACATCTATCACATATTATAAACATTTCAAAAATACAAAAGAAAGCATAATACTAATACATTTTAAAATTATCCTGTCAACCTGACATTTTAAGAAAATGCTTTTTGATAGATAATGTTTTTTGTTCTACCATGTTGTGCAAAGATGAAGAGGTTTTTGGCTGAACAAATTCTGGAGCAAGCATCATAAAGTTGACCATGTGAAAAATAGGGCTCCTCCAAGTTATTTCCTAGAGCTTTCAGTGGTTGTCCCTGAGCTTGGTTCATGGAAATGGCAAAAACAAGGTGTTTTATCGGGGTGTAACTTAACTAGTTCGGGTATGGAATAGTAAAAAAGCATGAACATTTTGTTATTCAAACCCATTTGAGGAACACTTATTGTTCCTGATAATTTTCTGAATCGTGTCACTACTTTGCTTTGTAACCAGAAAACAGGATCAGTAAATAAGGTATCCCATAGGGTCAAATTTTTGGGTAGAAAGTAGCACATAATCTCGGTCTGGGTAAAAAAGGAAGCAGTACAAAATTTGTTTGAGAAATCTTCAGAAATTTAGATTTGTATAGCGAACATACAGACAGACAGGCGCACATTTACGATTATATATAAGATTATAAATTTAGTGTACATTTATTCTTAAATTTATCTCATATCAACTGTAACGCGTTCTGTCAGACCTTTGTATGAAATGAATACAGTTTTAACTCCCTAATTTTACTATTCTGCGTTAACAGCTGATTACTATACCTTATGGCAATAACATTTAGTGGCAATAGTTCGAAGTACAGGAATTACTTTATGTCCACTACACACATTAAAACCTTTTTACATCGATATTACGCTTTAAGGTCAATGTCAGCGGTATGCTTGAGTCTGTCCATGATCTAATTCTCCCTGGGTTATCATAATACACCAACTTCTAATCCCAAGTCACTATGTGTGTCAAGAAAGATTTCTTTTTATGCTTGCATAAATAAGACAATGAAACTGATTATCTGTCATCCTTGTTTCTTTGCGAAACCTGATGCAAAGCACATGTATATGGTTTGCAGACTTTTCCAATAGCCCAAAGCTTTGATTGATTAATTCGATTGATTAACATTGAGTCACTAAGCAAGGTAATTCAGTAGTACCTGAAGCTGCTCATCTTGTGTATTTTGTGGGCGTCCTAATCTGACCATGCCTTCTCAACACAAATCACACCTCTTGAACTTCGATTACCAGTCCATGGTAGATTTGAACCTGACAATATATCCATAAATTTGCCAAATTTCTTCTTTCATTCTGATGCCTTTTACCCATGTTGAACATGAATAAAATGCAATGTGACATGGGCGTCTTATCGATCTCCATTTTAAAATAATAATTCATCTATTTTGTAGGACTCTTTTAAATATGAATTTTTAAATGAGGAGTTAGAAACTTATGCATCGACTTAATAACACAATGCATACAATAAATGTTTATTTAGATTTTCATTTTTCTTTATTTAGCTTTCGACTATAGATCAATGTTTTTTCTATTTGACACAGATTTTTGACTCCGACTTTATTAAGGGCTATTTTATTTAGCAAATCATTTACTTTTGCTAATAGGGACTGGAAATTGTTGAAACATCTCGGTTGATTCTTGTGATATTGACTCCTATTTCATTCATTGAATGTATTTCACACGGAGAGTTATTTTTGTCAACAACCTTTCATTAAAATGCATGCTCTCAATGAAATGTTTATTCACTTCTATTTATTCGGATCTAGGTTCAAAGTCATGTGTTAGAAAATAAGGAAGCTATGTTCACTCGGACACATATTTTGTGTTAAATCTGCTATAGACAATAATGAAAGTAAAAATGTTAATTACAAAGATAAAACAAACTATCCCATGGAATGAATACGGGAAGTTTTTCTGGAGTGTATAAATGTCTCGCCACGCTGAGCCCCATGCCAGAGCCTATGATTGATAAAGCTATATTTTTGTTGACAAATTATTATGAGAGATGACAAAGTTTTATATAAATAATTTGTTTAAATTATAAAGAATTTACATGAAATAAGAGTTTTACATGAAATAAATGTCGAGCCGCCTTTATTATTTCAAATATGGGAATAAATAGTTATTGAAAACTTCTCGTGAAATATGTTTATTTAATATTTAAAAAAAATTAAAGTTTCAATTATTAATCTTCCGTCAGGTTGGAGATGTTTTTTTAATTTATTAATTATAATTATTAAATATTTTATATTGTAACAAATTTTAATAATTAATAAATTTAAATAGTCATTATTGAAAATATTTGATTAAAAATTTTAAAATAATTTGTAAGATTAACTAATTACAATATAAAAATCGATAAATTTAATAAAAAACAGGAAATGAAAGTAAAATAATTGTAATTTTTTCAAACATTTTTGAATAGAAATACGATTTCATTAAAACAAACAAACCCAATCGTCTGAATTATCGAATATCTGTAATTTTAAACAAATCAATTTATTAAAAATATGAAAAAAATAATAATTTAAAATTCTTTTTATATCTTATATTTATTTATTTTATTAATTAATAAAAATAATTTTTTAATTCTCGCTTTTCAAATTATTTAAAAGAGTCAATTAGTCATGATATTCAAGATGAAATTGAGTGTTATAAATGTGATGGAAATAAACTGATATACATATATAAATTTATATATAAATTTATATTGTCATTTCGAATAATAAATGTTATTTCAAAAAAATATTCTACAAAATATTAGCATTATAATTAACTTCCATTTTTGCGGTGACAGATATATGTAAAATAACAATGGAAAGTCTGATTTCTGTTTTCTATTGCGAGTTGAATTTAAAATGTTTCTTTTGCAGTTAAATACAGTTGAACTCGGTTATTACGAACTCCTGCCTATAGCGAACAAAAAAAATGGTTTGGTTCAAGCTATTTTAACATAAGATTTTCATGCTTACAACGAACACATTTTTTTATTTAAAAAAATATTCTAAATTAAGATTTTTTTAATTTTCGATTTAAAAGTTCAAATTAAAATATCAATTAATATATCAATTTTATTGTTAAACACAAAAAAATATATTTTTTATTCAATCTCAACAATTTAATCTTAGGATTAAATTAAAATTTTAAACAATTGTGCCCTTTTATTATATTATCAAATCAACTTCTGTGAACATGGGTACAAACAAAAGAAAGATCCTCTCAATTCAAGAAAAAGTAGAAATTATTCTTGAATTGGAAAGCGGAGATAAAAATTCACAGGTTTGTAAAAAATACAATCTTTCAAAATAAAATCAACAGTTTCAAACCTTTAACTATCTCACACTGTTTTAATAAATCTGGTTTGAATGACTAGTCAGTTTCCACCTATGAATATTCTGAGGAGGAAGATCTTTCCTTGTCGCAATGGTTAAAGGTTAAAAGAATAAACAACTTTGCGCATGTTGAAGACTTGGATGACTTTGCTTCCATTGATGATGATTTCGTGACATCTGGAATCCCCTCGGAGGAAGACATCCTTCAAGCTGTTCTTCAACAAGAGGATAGTGAAGATGAAGATGAAAGTGTCGAATAAATACTACCTATTGTAGTGCATTCACAAGCTCAAGCAGCTTTGGAGATTTTGACTCAATTTTTAAAGAACAACAACACACCGGAATCTGTTTTTACAGCACTCTCTGTCATTCGAGGGTACATTAGAGACATCAAGTTGAATTCTATGAAGCAAACTAGTATTTTAAATTATATTAAAAAATGACTGAATAAAAAATAAAAAAACAATAATAAAAAGCCTTGCATTTCTTATCATTATTGATGTTTTAATAATAATTTTAAAAAAAAACGTTTATTTCTATTTTTTACTGATCTTTTTTACTGGTCCCAAGCAGTTCGTTATAACCGAGTTCAATTGTAATTGGTTCAAATTGACTTTCCGAGACGCAAAAAGGTAACCAGAAAATTCGGAATTAACAATTCGCCAGAAATTTTAATTCAAGAAAGATAACTAAAATTTAAATTACAATTTAAAACAAAAAATCTTTTTAAATTTATCATCATAAGTATTATATGTTTTAATAAAATGCATTAAATTCTATATTGATGGATCACGATTTTGATCATATTGTTCAATCCATTTGTAATGTATTATTATATTATATTTTCTTTTATTGTTTGCACGTTGCACGTGGAGAAGAATTTTTTCTTTTTTAAAAAAAAACTATATAGCGATAATTTACCATAGTAAATTATCGCTATAGAAAATTGAATAAAAAAATAAAAATCAATCAAAAATTCAAAACTAAGAAATTGAAAAGATTATTTATAGATATACCTGAAAAGAACATTTATATTAACAACTATATATTCCTGAGAAGATCCTTTGAATTAAAAAGAAGACGATCATAGATCTATTTAGAAAATCCTAGAAAGATTATTTATATATTTGTATCCAAAGAAAAACAAGATATATTTAAAAAGAATATTTATATTAACAATTATATATTCCTGAGAAGATCCCTTGAATTTAAAAAAGATTATTTATATATTTGTATCCAAAGGAAAACAAGGTTGATTAATTAATTTTATTTCAATAAAAGTGGAGGTTAATGTTTCTGTTTATTTATCTTATACAATATATTTGTTAACTGTCAGTATATACAACATATATATATATATATATATATATATAACATACACGCACGCCAAATGTCCCAAACAATTATTTTTGCCGAGACTCTGTTGGCTTCTACAATTCCTACAATTCTTCTCTACACAATACAACCATATCACCTTTTTACTGAATAAGTCACTTAACACCATTCATCAATCCGAATTGGAATTACACAAACACAAAAAGACATTAATCTATTAAATTAATATTATAGCCAGTGATTCGAAAATATTTAATTAAATTATTAGTGTCATATTTTAAAATAAGTGATCGCAACCTTCACTCCAAAATGCACATATTTTCTGTTCCATCTGAATGTTGATCATAAAGTTTGCCAAATTTGGGTGGTACAGTCTTGGAAAGATGTGATGTTATAATTCTACTGTGGTCTTGTTGACATATTATTCTCACCAGACACTTTTCTTTTTTTCTTTCTACAAAAAAAATGTATATACTACTTTTATTCACTTAAACAAAATTAAAATTGAATTAATTTTATTATTTTGGTATTCCATATTTCTAGACTCTATTTACATAAAATAAATTTTCTCTGAATTGTCCTAGAACTTCATGATCCTTATGAAGTATATTTTGCCATTCAGCTGCATTTTCTTACTTATCATGTTAAGGCTAAGAAATTGATGAACACTTTAAAGTGTCCGCGGTTCAGAAACTAGTAACAATAAGATGTAACCTAAAATGTTAACAAACCTCCATACACTTGTCGTAAGAGTTGTTATTTGTCAATAAACTGCGGATCATTGCCCAAATTTCTCACGAATATGCATGTTGATCCGTATCTTCCGTGGATAAAAAATAAAAATTCTTCATAATTTTAAAATATTATATAAATACAGAAAATAATATTAATAAATAATTGAAAAAATAAATAAATATATTTTCGTGTATATTATTATATCTTTTTTTTGCAATGTATACAAAAATTTTTAAATTTTAAATTTATATTTTATTCAAATATATTCAATATAATAAATGAAGATTTTAATTTATCAACCAATTAGTAAAACGCATTTTTTTACCAAAAAAATGCAAATTTTAATTAATAAATATTGAAAATATGATATTCTGAGTGAAGCACAATATTTAAACACATATATTATTATATTTTCTCCCATTATGTTTGGAATAATGTTGGAGGTTGAATTTTAGATCTTTTTAGTATGTCCATTACTCCCAAGATCAAGTAAATGATATGATAAACTGTAAAATTATCATATTAATCAGAATTACAAAATTGAAAATAGTTGTAA
>CAUHTR010002647.1:0-55913 GCA_959609185.1 Schmidtea polychroa | reverse complement strand
GTGTTTTTAAAAGACCCTCAACTATAGAAAAAAATAATACAAATAAAAAAATTAAATTAGATACTTCTTCTTTTGAATCCCAGGTCGGATTAGAGGTTGAATTCCAGGCTGGATTGTCTTTTGTTGAATCCAATGATGGATTGGTTGTTGAATCCCAGGTCGGATTGCCTTTTGTTGAATCCCAGGTCGGATTGCCTTTTATTGAATCCGAGGTCGGATTATTCAATTCCTTTGATTCTTGGGATGGATTAAATATAATACAAATAGGGGGTAATGTTCCCATAATACAAAAAGATCTAAGGGGTACCCATCAAATATTAAGTTTAAATACTAGCGACTTAAATATAAAGGAAATAATATTTCCTGAACAATTAATTATCAAATTACGAGATATTATTAACGAATTAGGCTCCGTCAAAATTCAATTCGGAATAACAATCGAATTTGAAAAAGACGGGGAAATAAAGGTTAATAATATCTCCAATTACGCAAAACCTTTAACTGCATCATTTTTTGATGAAGGTATTAGGGAACTAAATGAGAAAATAACTAATATTACAGAGTTAGGAAGCAGTTGGATTATAAAAAATATAACAGAAATCCACTTCACTATAACAAAAATAAGTAGGTTAAGTAGATTAAGTGGTAGGAGTTTCATTGAACTACCTACTTATCTAAAAAATAAATATTGTTTAATTAATATAAAAAAAATGATTCATGTTTTTTATATAGCATTTTAGCTATTTTAAAATATGATGAGGTTGTTAGACAATATAGAAATAGGACATCCAGTTATAATTTATCCGACTTAATATATAATCCGTTAGATTTACCCATGAAATTAAAAGACATTAGAAAATTTGAGGCCAAAAATCCCGGCTTAATAATTAACGTTTTTTCTTATGATAATAACAAACAATTAACAGATAATTACGTTTTAAAACATCCACATTTAGATATTATACATCGTTCCAAAGTTTTAAATGGAACTGTAATTAATTTACTACTATTAAATAAAGGAAACAATTTCCATTACGTTGCTATAAGTAATTTAAATAGGTTATTGAATTGTGGTATCAACACTACTTGTCCTTCACGCATACGTTCATTATGGTGCCATAGGTGTTTGAATGGTTTTAATAATAGAAACGCAATAGAAAAACATGAAATATTATGTTCACGTAATCAATTAGGAACAACTCTTTATACTTTCCCTGAAAATAAATTCTTACAGTTTACTGACTGGTCGAAAACAGTAACTCCTCCTTTCGTAGTTTATGCCGATTTTGAGGCTATTTTACCTTGTGATAATCTTCATTTCCAAAGACACATGCCAATATCTGCTGGTCTTTTACTTGTAAATAACTTTGACGGATCTAAATCATATCAACAATTCATAGGTTTAGATTGCGTCGAGAGTTTTTTAAGTGCTATAGAGGATATAGCATTAAATAAGGTTCTTCCTTTTTATTATAAAATGGGTAGGAAACCTATGATTAAATTAACGAAAATTGAGCAACAACAATTCCTTAGTGCATCTGTTTGTTATCTTTGCACGAAATCTATCGTCGATCCTGTTAGAGATCATGATCATTTTACGGGAAAATACTTGGGTGCAGCTTGTAGCACATGTAACGTAAATAGAAAAATAAATAAAATTTTGCCTATCGTATTTCACAACTTGAAGGGATATGATATGCACCATATACTTAAATATGGGTTAAATAAATTTAAAAATTGGAATTTAGGGTGCATCCCAATAACTACGGAAAAATTTATATCTTTGATTGCTCATTTAGGCAAAATTAGCCTAAGATTCATTGATTCATATCAATTTGTCAATGATTCTTTAGCTAAAGCAGTCAAAACTTTGAATTCTTTGCCTTTTACTAATTCTGCTTTTTCTGGTACTATAGTTTCCGAAAAAGGAATCTTCCCTTATAATTTCGCCACTTCTTTAGATGTTCTACAAACTACGTATGAATTACCCCCAATCTGGGAGGGTGTCACTGAGCTTGAGTATGAAAAAGCTCAGGAGATTTGGGTAGAAACTAAATGCATAACTTTATTAGATTATATGATGATCTACCTAAAACTTGATTGTTTTCTTTTGGCTGATTTCTTTCATCAGTTTCGGTTGAAATCTATTGCTCACAATAGATTAGAGCCTTTGAATTATTTCGGAATTCCAGGTATGTCTTGGTCTTCTGCATTAATGTCCTTAGACCAACCAATTGAACTCATAACTGAAAACGAAATGTTTAGCTTTTATGAGGGTGGAATAAGAGGCGGTCTTACTTTTGTGAATAAGCATTACGTAAAAACCGACGAGAACACAGAGTTACTATATATAGATATTAATAATCTTTATGGTTGGGCTTTAAGTCAATCATTACCTTGTGGCGAATTTAGTTGGGTTCTTGATGGATTTGATATAATAATGGATGAATGTAGGAATTTAAATCTTGAATCTTTGTCTTATGGATACACTCTTGAAGTTGATCTTGTAATTCCTTCTGAGCTTCATGATAAGTTGGATGATTTCCCTGTAGCTGCTGAAAAAATGAAACCTGCTGGGTCTAAGGTTGAAAAGTTATTATTAACTCATCTTCCAAAATCTAATTATGTGATCCATTGGAGATTATTAAAATTATATTTGGAACTTGGTGTTAAAGTAACACATGTAAATAGGGGTGTAAGATTTAAGCAATCTCCAATTTTTAAAAAATACATTGATACAAATACAGATTTAAGATCAAAAAGCATAAATAACTTAGATAAAAATTATTATAAATTGCTAAATAATAGTTTATACGGCAAAACAGTTGAAAATTTAAAGAGAAGAATGAATCTTCGTCTTTGTACAACTGCCGGTAAATTAGTTAAATATTCGTCAAAGCCTACTTTTAAAAAATCAATTAAAATAGATGATAATTTAATCGCAGCATTATTGAATTCAGATTCTATATGTTTAGATAGACCAAGTTACATTGGTCAATCTGTACTTGATTTATCTAAACTTAGAATGTATGAATTGCAATATAAGGATCTGGAATCATTTCGCAATGAGTTTAATTGTAAAATTAATATCGTTGCAGGTGATACAGATTCTTTTTTCCTCGAAGTCATTAACTGTAAACTTGAGGTTCTTTTACCTGCAATGATTCGAGATAATTTATTAGATACATCAAATTACAATAGTTGTCATTCCTTATATAGTAAGAACCTTGATTCAGTCATTGGAAAGTTCAAAGACGAGAATAAAGGTCTTAAATATAAGGAATGGGTTTTTCTTAGACCAAAATGTTATAGCTTGTTGGGTGATGAGGAAACAAAAAAGGCTAAAGGTGTAACATTGAAAGGTAGTGACATAAAACATCAGTCATACCTGGATTGTTATAACACTAACCAGATTTTTTTCGGTTCCTCAGACTAAAATAACAAGCAAAAATCATCAAATTTTTACAATTAAAAACACAAAAATAGCACTTACTAACAAAGATGACAAAAGGGTTTGGGTGGGGAAAAATACTAGTCTTGCATATGGGCATGTAAGATTAAGTGAATTTAATATTGGAGAAAATGTTGGAGAAAATGTTGGAGAAACTGTTGGAGAAGATGATGAAGAAGATGAGGAAGATTTTGCAGATGATGATATTGATGATGTTATTTTGTCTGATGAGGAAGAATTAAATGAAGATTTTGGAGAAGATGAGGAAGAATTTTATTGAATAAATTTTATATCTTTACATTTGTTATTTGGTAAATTTTTATGTTTGTTATGTGTCTAGTTCATTTTTATGTGTTTAGTTAATGTTTATATGTTTTGTTATGTGTCTAGTTATTTTTATGTGTTTAGTTAATTTTTTATGTGTTGTATAGTATTTGGTTGATATATTATTAATATTATTTTTATTATTATTATTATTATTATTATTATTATTATTATTATTATTATTATTATTATTATTATTATTATTATTTCATAAAAATTTTCATTAAAAATTATCTTAAAAATTATTCTATTAAAATTTCCATTAAAAATTATCATTGAAAAATATTTCATTAAAATTTCTATTAAAAATTAATTAAAAAATTATTTCATTAAAAAATTTCAATTCTCAAACACCTTCTATTTTTTGTTAATAAATTTAAAAATCTTACTTTAATTTACTTATTACATTACTTTAATTTACTTATTTAAAAATTATTACTTTAATTTACTTATTTAACTTTAATTTAAAATTTTTTTTTACCATTGATTATTTAATTTTTTAGAACCTTAATTTACTTTAATTTAAAATTTTGAACCATAATTTACTTTAATTGAAAATTTTGAACCATAATTTATTGTAATTTAATATTTTAGAACCATAATTTACTTTAATTTAATATTTTAGACCATTATTTACTGTAATTCAAAAATTTTGACTATAATTTACTTTAATTTAATTTTTTAGGACCATTATTTACTTTAATTGAAAAAATTTACCACGTTTTTTAGTATAGACCACCTATTTCTCAGGACCAAGGAGACCCACCTCACTATAGCGTGAAAATTCCATGCTTTTTTATTGAAGACTACCTTTTTCTATTGAAATTCTCAGGACCAAGGAGACCCACCCAAATAATATTTATCCTTGGCTTGTTTATTGAAAAAAAAGTTTGTATTTAAAATCCCAGAAAAATTGGGCATTACGGCAAAAATGTCTAGGAAAAAGTTATGCAATCAAAATTTTGCAACATTTTTACCCCCCCCCCCCCTATTGTTCCCGTAAGCCACTAACTACCTACTAGCTTTAGCTATTATTTCATTTCCATTGCTTGGGGGTGTGTGGTGTTGAATGTACGTGTACCCTTGTGACCCGTACCACTAGGGGGACAAATTATGGAAATGAAATAATAGCTAAAGCTGGCATTTTGCCTAGCCAAATGTTATTTTCCTAAAATTACCATTTGCCTACGACATATAATTTAACTAGATAATGTATACATTCACTAATGAAATACATAAATGTTTTTCTAGTATGCCATACAGCATATTACCTAGATATAATATACATTTTATTATTTTATTATTGTCTAAAATTTTACTTCTAAAAAATTTACTAGTGACTGTATACTTTAACTAAATTTAAAACTTTAATTGTAATGTAAACTTTAACTATGCATTGTCTAAATTTATACTTTAACTGTAACATATACATCGAATTGGAAATGATAAAATTGATCTGATGAATATTCTAAGGCAGTGATTCTCAACCTTTTTTTGTAGCGGCACACTTAACGATTTCAAAATTTTGGGGCATACAAAAGTTTCTATAATACATGTTGGTGTGTGCATCAGTGAATATGACTCACCATTTATGAGAAAGTGAAGTTATTTATTTCATTTATTCAATTTTAAAAATGGTTTTCAAGTAAATTTTTTAAATTTAAATAACATTTAAGGCTTGAATTTTGATTTTATATAATTATGAGATCATTTCGCGGCACGCTTTTAAAATTTCGCGACACAGTGGTTGAGAATCACTGCTCGAAGGTAATTGAATTTATATATGTTTTTTAATTAAATAGTTTAATATCGAATTTTTAGAATTAATAAGTTACAAAATAATGTCTGCACTAAAAAATCTGTAAAATTTCCAGTTTTTTTCAATTATTTGAACTGATAACGAAAATCATGCTGAAAATTTAATTTTATTAACCCTTTCCAGCCCAGTTATTCCAAATTGAATCATTAGTTAAAAACTCTTTTTTTTTCTCTCTACTACCAAAACGGTTGGCAGTAACTAGTGAGAACTATAGTAAGATATGTTTTTAACAGTTGGCACAAAGGGGCAACAAAAAAATGAAGTAAAATATTTTTATGATAAAATAAGTAGTTTTGGTACCTACTTACTGCATATATTTTTTTTTTGTTTTGAAAAAATTTGGGCTGGAAAGGGTTAATACTGAAATTAATTATATTAACTATTAATTATATAAATTTATGAATGAAAGTAAGATATTGCGTGCTGCCATAATCCAAATAATTTGATAATTCAATATCTTGAATCGCTGTACCAGTAAGAAAACATAGAGTATTAACCCTTTCAAGTCTTGATTTTTTTTTGGTATGACATATCTGCAACTCCAGCATACATTTTTGCAATTTTAAGCAAAAATAGTAGACTTAAGACAAAATTAATTTAAAAAAAAGTTATGCAAATGTGCATTCAAAACACTAAATATATTAGTAAATTAATTAATTTAAACTAAAATAACAACAATCGATGACTATTTATAAATTTTAGAAATTATAAATAGTGGCGAGATATAGTCGCCAACGGAGTGCAAAAGGTTGAATCTACTCATTGAATCTACCTACATAAAAAAATTTTAAGAATCATCCAATAATTTTTGCATGAAAATCGGTTCACTGAATTTAAAATCAGAATAAATTGACAAAATGAAATAAATCGTGAAAAATAGCTCATAATTTTTAAATACCATAAACTCTAAAAGAAGCATTTTATATTTATTTTTTAATTTTAATTAAATACATAAAGTCTATGATGCCAATATTATTTTAAAGTTCTTATTGAATGTAAAATTTTATAGACGTTATAACTAAATAAAATTTTCAGTTACATTACAGCTAGAAATGATTCATTTTATGATTTCATTATTCGCTAGCTTGATTCATTTTATGTCTATTACAGCTCAAATCACTCTTTTCTGACTTTATTGTGTAGGCATGTAATCATTTTATTGGCTATATTTTTCTGAAATATAAGAAATTGGATTTTGCTTATTTTTGAGATCGATCAAAAATAAAACAATTATTTTTTTCGATATAAATTTTTTTAGTTAATTAACATTCTTAAAGGAAATTCTTTAAAAAATCATTTGTAAATCCAATGATTATTTAACACTATCAAATGATATGATATTTACCAATTTTCATTATTTATGAAATAATGTTGAATTTATCAGATTAAAAATAGATATTTTGATCTAATTATTGATGATTCATTATTTACTGTTTTGCGGATTCTTGAACTTATAATTCCCTCCCTATTGCCTGTTAAAACATTTCAATATTGACTGTAAACAATTTTTCAATTGAAATGAAATTTTAATTTGAAAAGAGGGTGCAAATGTTGCATAATTAGGAATTTTAGCTAAAAATATAGAATAATGGGTTCAAAATGTTTTAAAATTAAGTAAACATATATTAACATTCGGAATGAATTTGTAATAATGCAATTAATTATTCCAAATGTAAGATAACATTGTTGATATTATTATAAATATGAATTCCGTGATTTCCGAAATAGAATACGCTTCTAAGTATACCTTGGAATAGTCATTTTAAACGCATCTTTACTTTTATAGGGTTAAACAGGTTCACGCACATTTTTTGTTAAGAAAACGGTTTAACACTATTGAGGGGAATTTTGTAATTGCTAGCGTTTTGTAATTCTATTTTAAATAAATTTTTTATCAGCCTTTGAAATAAATTGTAAAATATTCTTTTTTATTTAAGGAGGTCTTGAAGCACTTGCACAATTAATTGTTATAAACAATAGTGTTCTTGGTGACAGAGCTAATAACTATCATTTAACTGTCCGTAGATACGCTTGCATGGCCCTAACTAATCTGACTTTTGGTATTAGTGAAAACAAAGCATTACTATGTTCGATTCCTCCAGTTCTCGCAACTTTAACCAACTTTCTATCTAGTTATTGTGAAGAAGTGAAACAGGTAATTAATCATTTAAATAAATAAACCAAATTATTATTATTGTAATTTTAACTGGTTAATAAAAATAAAATGAAAAGTTATTAAAGTTAGACATTGTAATAATTTATTTTCAATTTTTTAAACTTAAAAACATTTTACATTAGCGATTGCGTACGCATCAAATCTCCACGAAGGTTTACTAAAAAATACTAAATCTTCAGCTAACTAGTTTAATTTTCTCATGTGGTCAATCTAATAAAGACTTTCTGCTTGAATGTGATAGTAATGAAACAAACCAAAAATTAAAAAAAAATTACGAAAATACTCGAAATGCTACGTTTACATAACTTTCAATTATATGTATGGACGGAGTTCAAATTATATTTGGATTGCAGTCCAAATTATTTTGTAACCAAAACGTTGATAGAGTGGTATATGTTTATTAACCTTTGATTGATGGATTCAGAATACCACCCGATATAATTCTTAAGAAAATTTTCCACATTATATTTATTAAATTTTCCAGATCCTTTTAGTTTAATGCCCTATACTGTTGTTAGTTTGAGGATATTTTGTCATATCCTTCCAAGGGATTCAGATCTTCAAATTTCCACTTCTATACTCTAATTTTTATTTATTATTTTATGAAAATTTAATTATCAAAGTGAAATTCGAATTGTTTTTAAGTTAATAAGTTGATTATTATTTATGAATACAATCTACTGCCAAAATACTAAATTCATTAGTTAGATTTTGAAAAATGGTTTCTTGATCTATCAAAATATTTTGCAAATTAAAAAATTTGAATTTTGTTCTTGCCAAATTTTAATCGGAATCCATTACGAACATTTTGAATATATTTATAGTAAATAAAAAATCATTTTTATGAAAAATACATTGAAGAGAATTTTCAAAACTAAACCTAAAATTAAGAATCATTTTTCTGATGAAATCATTGAATTCTAATTAATTTGATATGTATTATAATAAACTGACAGTTTATCTCAGAAAAATAGATTATTTTCCGAATTGGTGGAAATTATCTGAAATCTTCTATTTCAACAATAACGAGAATGAAATTTCCAGTAAATAAATTTTTAAATTATTGTTGATTAAATTTATTTGACCAATTTAATTTTGATTTCCGAACATTGATTGTTTCTTTAAGTATGTTAAATATCATTCATTAATTTTATTATAAATAAATGGTCACAGGAGCAAATTTAAATATTACACAAACATTTTGCTTTGAGGAGTATTAGTCAATGTAATTTTTATTTTCTATAGGTTTAGTTTTATTCAAAATAATGTGGCTGATATAATTTTCACTAAAATATTTGGCGCTAATTATGATAAGAAAGAATTCGTTAGATTAAAATATTCTTGTAACAAGCAGTGCAAATTTTTTTACTAGAGATTTTATTAATAACGATTAAAGTCTTCCACATTGTTCAAAGGAATAGTAGTTTTTATAAGTTTTTCATGTTTTTAATTTTAATTATATTTAAAATTTTACAATTATAATTTCAAACAATATTTAGATTATATAAATCTGTGGTTCTCAACCCTTTTATACTCCACGCTCATTAAACTTTAAGTAATAATTTATTTAATTGTAAAAGTGAATGTAGCCAAGCCAATAATATGTAAACAAAAATGAGACATAGAAAAGAAAAAATTAAATTCCCACCCACACATGACATCTTTTTAAAAAAATATAACTAATATTGAAATGTTCATAAGCCAATCATGAATATTATTTGATAACGGGTGTTGCCTGAGGCCTCTTTTCCCAAAATAATTATTGTCATTTCTAATGCACACAGTTTTATCACCACTTTTGCAATTATATGGAGCATCTTGGATTTGCTTACTTTATACATCACGTGTTATGAAGCCACAGCGGTTTTCCAGTAGATATAACAACTAGATTTGAAGGTTAGCTTTCATTAATTCAATATTATGGCCTTCAACATATGCTCCACCACAGCTCAGATGGCTTCAAATTTGCGCCTGAAACGAAATCATTACAATATTGGGGTTTTTGCAGATCCTTAGTCAATACAAAATGCACATAATCATAATTCCATTTTCTTTTCTCTGATATTGTAAGAATTCAAAAATGTCATTCAAAATTTTTTTATTCAAAAAATCTGCTTGTTTTTAAATCACATATTCAAACTTCCACTTTGACGATTTTGGGTATTTTAAACATTGCTGAATTAATATAAATACTAAGATTTTATTATTACATTAAATTACAAACATAGATTTTAATGTTCAATTTAATAATTGTTCATTTTACATATTTCAATAATCCAGTGACAATTAATTTAAAATTTGATTAGTTTGATATTAATAATCCTTACAGACATGAAATTAAAAACTGAAAAAATATGGTTAAAGTTAAAAAGAAAAAATTTAAAAAAATTAAAATTAAAAGAAAAGTAACAATTAGAGAAATAGGCACTGCACAATCACAGAATGTACTAAGAATATACCGACAACGTACTGTTACCTCTAGCACCCCACATGAATCAAAATGACATGATTAGACAACACAAAAAAATAATAAATAAAAATCCAACGTAAAAATAAAGACTCCTTTTTTAAACGTCCAAATTAAAATAAAGTTATAGGAAATTTATAGAGAATCTCATTCTATTGAATAGATAAAAACGAGGACATCTCCATCTTCAATTTAGACTTTAAAAATCGATATTTTTATCTTGATATTTTTATACAAAAAACTGAAATGTTATAGTAGTTTTAGTAGTTCCATTGTTGGCAATTTCTATATATCGAAACTATGTAAATTGAATACTTTTTACATATTTTGTATTATGTTCTATATACTTTTTATGCGAATAAAATTTGTACAATAAAGTGATAATCACACATACGAATATTTCTTTCAAAAATCCTTATAGTAAACTTCTCAAGAATTCCTTATTTCATAAAGAAACTGGTTCTATAGGAAATTACATAAAGCGAGGGGTGGGTGAAATATACATTAATAAATAATGTATATAATGTATATATATATATATATATATATATATAGGTTGCAGCATCAGTTATTAGAAATCTCTCATGGAAAGCTGATGACGATATAAAATTACGTTTAAGAGAAGTTAATGTGTCTAAAGTTTTAACATACGAATCAATGAAATGCGCTAAAGAAAGTTGCCTAAAGTCATTGTTGAGTGCATTATGGAATATAAGTGCTCATTCAAAAGAAAATAAAATAGATATTTGCGAGTAAGAATATTTTGCATCAATTTTTGGGACATTTTTTAATTATTGTTTTTAAGGGTAAATGGTGCTCTAGCGTACTTTGTGGATATTCTAAATTTTAAAACCATTGCTCTTGTAGAAAATAGTGGTGGTATTTTGCGGAATGTATCAAGCGTTGTTGCTACAAATGAAAGCTACAGGTTTACAATTTTATATTACTATCATTTTATCTGAAACTTTTAATTTTGACTTATAATAAAGGTTTTAACATTTTTTGCTAGCTTTTTAGATGTTTTTATTGAATATGATAAAAAGAATATTTTCCTAAATTATAAATAATATTATATTAGCATTCCTATATTTGGTTAAACTTTAAATTTTTAAAAGTTTTATTTCTAAAATATCCAGAATGAATATTTTTATCATTGTTTTTTCATTGTTTTTGACTAGCAAGTATGACATACTGTGATACATCACCATTATTACCTTAACCCTCTCCGTATATTTGTCGAATATATTCGACATTAAAGCAAGATGTCACCTCCAGTTTCATAGGCCATTGCAAAAGTACATCGTTTTCACCGCGCATTATGAAAAAGAAAACAGAAAGATGTGTCCCTTTTCCAGCTTTGAATCCATCGGGATGAAGCTGAAGGCACATTTTGTAACCGTTTTTGTGGGAATAGAACGGGTCACTATAAATATCAGCATTATTTTTTACACGGAGAGGGTTAAGGAACACGAGTTTTTGTAGCGTCTCCTGGATGTGCACTCACAATATATATTTTCATTATTTATGGATATTTCTATCACTTAAATTACTGTAATTATTTTTAAGTAAATCTTCAACCTAAATATTATTAGTGTTTAGTACAGTGTTGTCCAAACTGTGCCGTGGCGGGTGCCCAGGTGTCCCGTGAATTTTTTTTTAAAAAGTCAAAAAAAACCCTGTTTTTCCAAACAACTTAATAAAAGGAAATTGAATTGTGGATATTTAAATATTAATCAGTCAATTAAGTGCGAAATTTATTTGTTTACAATCATATTTATATTTCTTACTAGAAATATTGACTATTTAAAATACGTAAGCAGCTTAATTATGTTTATTTAGAATCTTAAATATTAAATAATTATGTTTATTTAGAATCTTAAATATTAAAATATTTTTTAGTTTATAAGTTTTTCATTTCTTATTAAAAGATTAGTAAAAGTGCAAAAAAAAAATTGTAAATAAAGCAAAAAAAAATTTAGGTGTGCCGCGAAAATTTTTAATTCAGCCAAGTGTGCCGTGGCTCAAAAAAGTTTGGACAACACTGGTCTAGTATGAGCATTTTATTGAAAAATTATACATGGCTTGATTTTGTTATTGTATCTATTTCTTTAAAAAATCCTGATATTTATTTTAAACATTTTCTCTCAGTCAAATAAATTTTGTAAATGATTTTTCCCAAAAATATTTAACCAACGACTTCACTCTCCCTTAAATATCTCCAATGGACATTGTCCATTCTATCCGGCGTCTCATTTCAAGGATTTGTGTTTTATATGTTTATCAAATTTATAAATCTACATTTAAGTTTATAATCATTAATTAATTTGAAATAAAAAATTATTTTTAGGAACATTTTGAGAAAAAACAGCGCATATCAAATACTTCTGAAACAATTACGTTCATCTAGTCTAACAATTGTTGGAAATGCATGCGGTACATTATGCAATTTGTCAGTAGATTGTATTGAAGATCAACAGTTACTATGGGATTTAGGTGCTGTAGGAATGTTGAAAAATCTTGCTCATTCTAAACACCGTACTATATCTACGGGATCTGCTGCCACTCTTAAAAATCTTTTATCAGCTAGAGCATCACTAAATATTGCTGAACACACTTTAATCAATGCATTGAAAAGCAATTCAACGAGTAGTTCTAATACGCCAGATTCTTCACCAAGGATTCTTAGTCCTTCTCCTTCGCTTCATGTCCGAAAACTAAATGCTCTTGAATCAGACATTGAAAACATATTACGTACAAATCAATCTGTTTCAGTTTCTTCAGAAAATAAAAGCGTACACGATTTTTATTCTGTCGATAGTCCTCTTATTTATCGACAACCATTAAATATTAACATTTCGCAAAATAATACTGATTCCCATATGACATCCTTCAACACAAATTTATCAGGAATTAAACGTTCTGGTTCAGATGAAAGTATGGTTAGTGCTCATTCAGATCTGACTTTTGATAAAGCAAATTTCCAATCAATTAATACTAAACTAAAAAATGCTTCAATATCAGTGTCTAAACCTAATAATCAACCAGGATATCTCATGTCACTGTCCGGATACTCCAATAGTAGTGGCCACTATGATTTAACTATTGAGCAATGTATGAAAATATCCAATTTCTCCTCTGATATTAATAACTCAAACATACCTCAAGAAAGAATTAATTTAGATAATAATTCTAACAATAATATGCTCAGAAAACGTAATTTTCATTCGTATCCTGATGACTATGATAGTGATAATAGTGAAAAGCCATTAGATTATTCTAGACAATTCGGCGATACAGATGAATATATGGTTTATCCAACTCCTATTATTCCAAATCAAAATGATCAAAATCCAGTTACTACACAAAATAATGTATTCAGAAATATTATCAACATACCACCTCCAACTATCAAAGAAAAACCTAAAGTTTATGCAACTGAGGGCACTCCAGTACAATGTGGAAGTCGCATGAGTCCATTATCAGAAGAAGCTATAGAAGATGAGGTATCAAATACTTTTAATCCTATTCCAGTTCTTCTAGAGGAATCATGCTGCTATCCAGTTTCCAAAAAACCAGGTTTGGAAAAAATTGAAGAAAGAGTGCCATCAGAAATTCGAGAAAGCTATCCATCGACTTTTGTTTCTACAGATACTTCCGCTTCAAAGTTAAATAAGAGTGTTAAATTCGGATCTGAGCCGCCACATATCATCCAAGATACTCCCTTGATGTTTTCAAGATCAAGTTCCGTTGGATCACTTGACAGTTTTGAGACTCATTCCTTTCATAGTTCTGTTCAAAGTGAATATTCTAGACGTACTAGTGAAGTAGTTTCTCCTAGTGAGTTACCAGATTCTCCAAGTTCTGAAATTGAATCAAAAAGTCCTACTAAAACAATTCAAAAAACTGCTTCAAATAAGTCTAGGAATTCTGTATCTCCAAGTTATTCTTCGTCATTGTCAATAGATGATAATGTTTCTTCAACAGGAAATGGGACTAATAATGCTGCAATTTTGCAGGAATGTATTCAATCTGGTATGCCATATTCTAAACACTCTGAAAAATTATGTAAATCACTAAAATCAGCCAATGATAAATATATCGAGAATTGTGAAACTACTATGTCTTATGCGATTGAAGGAACACCTTTTAATTATTCAACAAAAGCTAGCTCTCTTAGCAATATAAGTATTCCGGATCCACTAGAAATTAAGGATCAGTCAGATACTTCAAATAAAGAACAATCCAGTTCTAGTTCTGATTCTGAAGAACAGTCAGAGTTGTTATCAGAAATTATTCAATCTGCCATGCCAAAGGGATTAAATGCCAACACAACATTGTCTTTAGTTCATCCGTCTGTCAACTTTATACAAACTGATGGCGTTACTACTAGCAATACAAATTGTTCTACATTTATCACAATGTCTGCAATGCAATACAATTCTTGTTACCCCGCAGTAGTTCCTCATAAATCCAACAAAGTACAAATTGAAAATAATTCGGATGCTAATTTGGTAAAATTTCCTCAATTTTATTATTGCGACATTGATTCACCCAAACAATATGGTGTAGAAGGGACTCCGAATAGTTTATCTCAGCGCGATTCTATCTGCTCTGAAACAAATTTGATGATAAAAGTTTCTAGCGATATTTATTCTAAACCACCAGGCGCTCCACCTAAACCTCCTAAAAGAACTACTTCAACATTGTCTTCAGTACCGGAAAAAACATCCATGATACATTTAAATGAAGAAAATATAAATGCTAATAATGAAGAAGTACATGTCTATATGACTGAAAATACTCCAGCTGATTATTCTCGTGCGTCGCCTGTGTCTCACTCACTAATTTCAGACACCCCATTAGTTTGTGATTTCGATAAGCAAGTTATGAAGGACATTGGTATTATTCAAGAATCGAAGTCAATAAATGATGACAGAAGTTCTTTATCATCACTTAGTATTGAATCAGCTGGAATGGAAAGGACTTTATTACAGGTATTTTAATCTTATTCAAGCATGCCATTTTTAATAATCTTTTTAAAATTTATTTTGGAAAATTAGCTTTTTATTTGCAGTAAAAATAATATTATTATAATGTATCTTCAAATATAAATTAGTCAAATAATTATTCGTAGTCAAGCATGACAAAAGATTTAAAATTTTATCATTTTTCACATTATTTATTCATTATTTAAGTGTGTATTGGGTGTTATTAAAATGGATTCTTAACATAAGTTTTGAAAATAAATTAAACTGACTGCTTATTGGGCTGTATAAATGAAATCATGTCATTTATATAAACAATGGGGAAAACATCAATTGAAGTTCATATAACTCTTGTGGAAATATATGGTGATCGTGCTACATCTGATTATACTTGTGGTGATTTTGATATCAAAGTCAAAAAACCCCAGGTCAACTGAAAAAGTTCTGAAACAACGATTTACAGACATAATTTAATAAAGATTATACTCACACGCAAAAACAATTGTCAGGCGCATTAAATGTTACTCAAGTTTCTGTTAACAAAAATTTACATGCAATGGGAAAGATTCAAGAGGAAGGAAAATGTTTCCGATATGAACTGAACGAAAAAGATATCGAAAATCGCTTCAACAAATATTTGCATTGTTTTCTTGGTAAAAAAATCGTTTTTGTATCAGATTGTGATTAGAGATGAAAAGTGGGTCTTTTTTGATAATCCGAAAAGTAAAAAATTTGGGTAGATCCTGGTCTACCATCAAAATCAGAGGAAAATGGAATATTTATGAAAAGTATGTTATGCTGTGTATTTCGTGAGACTGATAAGGTATCGTTTATTATGAGCTCTTAAAACTAGGTGAAACTGTTGACGGTAACTGTTATAAACCGTCAACTAATCGATTTGAACAATGGATCGAAACAAAAAGTTATTAAGGATACATTACTGTCACTTGGTTCACCATATATCGCTCTTCTGGTTTTCACTTGCTCTGATTGATACAGGATGCGTAGTGGAGTAGCACTTAAAAACATGAAGAAACTAAAATTGAATCGATAACTGGATTGTCTAAAAACTGAATTACTTCTTTTACCGTAGAATCCACTTATTGCCAGAAAGAGTGGAAAATGTTATAGGAAATGATGGGAAATATTTTGATTAAAATAAAAGTTCCCATTTTCACAAAATAAACATTTTCTCAGCCAAAAATGGAAATTTTCAAGTTATAGACCTAATTCTTGGAGGAAGCCTAAATCAGAAAATCTTGTTTTCAAATCGGAGGCCAATATTTTCAGATGATCCACAATGACAGGTACAACAGCTAATTACCTCACACTTTGTTAGACAACGAAGCATGTCAAAATTTTTGTCAGAAATATATCTTCGCATTTTCAATCAATAAGAGTATAATTTGTTCCTTGAAGTTGTATATATATATATATATATATATATATATATATATATATATATATATATATATATATATATATATATATATATATATATATATATATATATATATATATATATATATATATATATATATATATATATATATATATATATATATATATATATATATATATATATATATATATATATATATATATATATATATATATATATTAGATGCTTTACAATCAACGGTTAGCAGGGGCTTCATTTCCCACTTGTCACTTAAAAAGTCATTAGTAGAAAGGCATATGTAGAAAAGATAAGTTTTTGATAGGAATTGTGGAATTTGGGCATCTCAGGCGTTTCCTTAAAAAGGTCCCCACCAAACAAGGTTTCAAAAAGAGCAACAAACTCGAAATAACCGTATAATATTACAGAAAACACATCAAAATTTTCAACATTGTACACTAGCAGTAAAATTTTCCCCGAGTTCACGATAAAGTAATGTCATTTGTTAGTTCTGGGTGAGTTTTGTATCACTTTTACAATAGGGAAATATATCTCCTAGTATTTTAATGGCGCGTTCTGCACATCTGTTACTTCTTTCCATACCTGCGATGATGCCATCTTCTGTTATCCAGTGTTTATCAAAGCACTTTTTCGCATTGGAGTAATTATGCAGCTGAGGCTTTAATACATCCATTCCTAACTTCCAATCTTATTGGTCAAGGAACCACACCGTCGACCATGGTTTTGCAATGAAGCGACACAGTTCTGTGAATTTGGCACTCCGGGTTTTGGGAAGCAGTATGAATGCCAACTGTGCAGAAACTGTACGAGAATTCCACCGTACATTGCTAATTCCTGGAAGATTTTGGAAATTTATAAAGGGGAACACATTGTGTTCATCATAATATCAAACACATTGGATTAGATGAAACAAAAATTCTATATCATCACGCCAACCAATCTTTGACTCAGTCAGGATAGGACTGTGTTTTTGAGAACCAAATTTTCTTCTCAATGACTCGTAATTTGCAATGATTTTTGAATCTCCATATAAACACTACATTAAAATAATTCCTAAAAACATATTGACATGATTTACAGAATTATAATTTTTTTATATATTATTTTAAAATTAATTTACATGTTACATTTAAAATTGGGTTACTTTTACAAATATTTGTTTGATTCTATCGTCCAGTTGACAATCACAGCCAGCGTCGCCCAAATGTTAGATATCCATAAAATGTGTATTCAAGTGTATTTACGATGAAAATTAACAATTATAGTTGTTACTAACTGTAATGTTTTATAATCCACTTATTGAACTTTTAAAAAATATTTTCAATTTCTCATTATTAATTTGTTACAATTTCCATAAATTTTATAAAAATTTATATAAATTTATGATTTAAAAAATAATATTAATTTATATTATATAAATATTTTTTAAGTGAAAATATTGCACATTCATTAACTGTCGTATATTAAAATATTCATTCTGTGTTTCTACAAGTTTATTTGATAAATTCCAAAATAGTAACAAGTTTCTTCTTGATAATTGTAGAAATTTTACTAAATGTTTCGAGTTGTTTAATGCAGCAGCGTCAGAAAAAGTGTAATTTTGATCCAAACTATGCATAAGTTTGCATGCATGCTCCTAGTTAAGAAAACGATCGATTTGTTTTTTTAATACTAGCAATTTTGCTGTTTTTGTCAGATTCTTTTTTCTACTAAAAATAATTTTCTATATGCACTTTAAAAATTTAATAGTTTAAAATTTTCATTTAATTATATCCAATTTTTAAATAAATTTTAACGAAATTGTTAAACAAAACTTTTATACAGCAATGCATTTCCTCAGCCATGCCAACCCCAAAACTGAAACAATTAACTGTATATGGTCGTCGTAGTCATTCTAATGAAACTCATTCAAATAAATTCAAATCTCAAAATGATTCTCTTTTTAACAAAACAAGCAATGCTAGTGAATCGAATTCATCTAATCACAATACAAAATGTCTTACAGAATTAAACCTCTCAGGAAATCATGAAATAGATCCACAATATAAGCATAAGCGATTGAAATCACCAACAAAATCTGGAATTCCGACTTGTAAATCGAATTTACGTGAATCAAAAAAATCATGCATTCCAACTCCAAAGCAATCAATTTCAGCGTCTGAATCTATTGCATCTAGTAAACCTGAATCAGAAAAGTCCATAATATCTGATACAAAATCAAAATCTAATTGTTCTTTAAAATCAGTTTTAGGATATAATACTTGTCTATCTTCTGTAAAACCAAACAAAAAACTATCAAAATCAAAATCTGATCATAGTGGCTCCGATAAAGATTACAAAACAAAATCTGAGCAATCTATAAATTGTTCTTTTTTAGTGAATGGTTTCGACGTAAATCAAAGCGGGCTCGCAGCGTCGAAAAGTGATACAGAAAATGTGAGCCCACCTTCAAATCATGATGAATCTCAACACAGTGAAATTTCTATTGATAATAATACATATTCCATTAAAGATTCTGTCAAAGATACCACTAAAACAAAGGAAAATGATGTTTTATCAGAAACTGATACTTTAGAACTGGTCGAAATAAACGAATTGTTGGACGATGACTTTCTAAAAGATATGTCTAGTAGCATGGAAATTGATGCCGCATTTTGTCGAAATCCTATCTCACAAGATTATGGTCCTGGACAGTTCACTGATGATGATTTCACATATGATGATTTTATAGAAAATGTTAATGAAAATCACAAGGAATCCAACAAAAGTTATGAAGATCTCATAAAAGACGGAGCCCAGGTAGAGATTGTAATATTCACATTTATTACAATTATTCGTTGTTATTAACTTTAGGCTGTCTTGGCAAGTCTTGATTTTATGGTAAACGATGAAAATGAACCATATTCAAAAGGTAACACAAGTTCCCTAACTAAATTACCTCAATCAAGAAGTTCTGAAAGCCTCCATTTAGTAAATAATTAATTGTGATATTTGAATTTGACATTCATGTTGACATTTTAAAGGAAATTAATGTTTCCAGTAGCGCATCTTCATTAAATAATTATTCTCAGAAAAAGGGTCCTAAAATTATCAAACCAGGATCAAGTGTTAAATCAATTTCACCAAATCCCGTTGGTATCAGAGGTGGAAGAAAATCCCTAACAGGTATTTGTTTTATATTTTCTTTCAAGGCATTTGAAATTATGACAGATTTCTGATGTAAAAATTTAACTCAATCATTTTAATATTTATTTTTTTTATTCCAAATTTAGGAAATTTTAGATATTTTTGCTCTTATTGATATTTATTTTATTTTTCATAAATTTAAAATACATTTTTAGATATAAGCAAAAAATAATTATTAAATAAATTGTAATTTGTGTATGATATAATTTATAATTTATTAGCTTTAACTTTGACGTTCTTAAATTTAAAGTATTTTCTTTAAATATTTTCTAATTTTATAAGTTCACAAATAGTAAGAAAAAAACCGAATAATAAATATATTTCAAAAATATAATTGATGTTAATAAAATATTCGCTATAATCATAATTGAAGAGGACTGAAAATTAACAGCTGGTTTGTTAAATAATTTGGATGGCTCACATTATACAGAATGTTTCTTACTTACCACCTTTTAAAAATAACTTGAGTGGACATTTGACTAAAAAAATCAAGACTTTGATTTAATATTAAGTTTATTTTGTGTGAAAACATTTATAATCAAAAAATGTAAGAAAAACTTTATTCTTGCCTAATGAGCTACCTAGAAATGTTGATTGCAAATATAACATACAAATAGTAATAAATTTGTATTATATTATATTATTTCATTAATATTATTAGTAAGATGTACTTCTTTTTGACTGAATTTTACAAATCTGGCAGGTCCTTGAGAGGACGGAGGCAGTTTATTATTAAAGAAAGACGGGTTGCAACCCTTATGGAATCATAAATCTATAAAATTCTTACATGCGAGGAACAAGTTAGCTTGAAACCGTTACAAAAAGCCGACATAAAAGTCAAATCATCATTACTTTTACTTGTAACCATTAAATGAGAAAATAAATAAAGTTTGTTAATAAATATGAAATTTAAATTTTCAACCGACAAACAGTTTACAAAAACTATAACATTTCCAAAATCTATATGTTGCACTAAAGAAAAATAAACTTTAAACCATTTGTGTTCTTATAGTAGTTCGAGAATGTGATGCAATGAATCTCAAGTTGATTAATCCGCATGTGAATTATTTGTAATCAATTGACTCGAATGACACTGCACATAATTTTAGCAATACAATTGCAAAGTTTGTAAAAATGTATTTTAATTGACTTCAAATGACTATTCAAATGATATATTTATTTCCCGTTTGAATCACTTACTTTCACATAAAATAATAAGCAAAGTTTATCAATATCAAATCAGAAATTTTGATTTTTGATTAAACGAAATATTTGTACAAAATAATATTTTTTTTGATTTAATTATATGAATCCTTTTGGGCTAAACAAAAAATCCAGTAAAAAACAAAGGTATAAGAAGAAAGTTATACGTTCAATATTTTCCAACCTGTGTGCCTTGAGATTTTTGAAAAATATTCAAAATTGCTAGGGTTTTTGAACTGTACAAAAGCTCTTGCGAATATATTCTATAACTTATTAATTACTTAAAAATTACGCCATATCGCCTTTGATTTAGTGGGAATTTAAATCGAAGTAATAGATCCTACTTCAATTCTCAACCTTCACTGAAAAAATATGTAAAAATAAAAAATTTCCTTCATAATTTCTTTTAAATGTTTGGTGTGCCGCGATCCAAAAAAAAGGTTGGGAAACACTGCTATAGAAAGTGTGAGTATTGGAATAGATACATAATGGATTTAAATATTAATATTAATATTAATATTAATATTAAATATTAAATATTAATATTAATTTATGAACTCTTAGTGAACATTAATTTATGATATAACGTTAATGTTTACAATTTATGTTATTATTTTTAGTAGCTTATCGTTGTTAATTTATATATCATTTACCGAAATGTTTCAAGTAATTTCATGTTTATATTTATGTTTGGATTTGCGTTATGATTTATTTTTAAATTTGAACAGTTGCTTTGAATTTTGATTTTTTAATGTCTAAAACTTAAAATTAATTATTTCGTAATTAACTGGTAAAAGATGGTTTTTAAAAGTTTCTTTAGAAGTTTAAACAATTTTCACAATTTGGTTAGTTTTACTTTTGAAGTTTTATCAATTTTTTCTTACTTTGGTTTGTTTGAATGTTTATATACTTATTTTACCAATAAGGAATTTTTATATAATTTTGTGATTACAAATTTTATTTATTAATTAAAGGTTTTGAGAATATATTTACGCCATTATGCAACATATAACATTGCTTTGCCACCGTCTACTGGTACTGCTATACCCATCAAAACCTTAAAAACGCTCGACAGTCGGCGATTTCGTCCAAGTCGTCCAAAAAACAAATTATAGTCATAATGTTCTGTGCTTTTTTCATAGTACAGTTAACTTAAGTAAAGATTAAACATAAGGTAACCCGACATAAGCGCGCCGCTTATATGTGAAAACAGTGTATACGTAAACACATAGTTAAATTATTTGGTACGACAGATTAAATCCAACTGTAAAATGACCCAATTACGACGTATTCTAGAAATTCCAGCTAGTAGGATGCTTCTTCCATCTCGGTCAATGTTTCGGCACAAAGTTCAAGATCTGCATTCAACAGAGTCTTGTCGTGATGTTGATAATCTTATAATAACTCGCATAAATTGGCATAATACGTGGTACATCATTTCCGAAATCTAAAATAATATACCGGTAGTTCTTCTTTAAGCATAAAGTGATATAACAACTAGGATACCAACATACATATTAGGAGCATTAAATGTTTCAAGCATAATTTGAATAATTTTTTCCTTGTTAGCTTTTGGATTCAGTGACGCTTCGGTAAGAAGCACTGGGTGCTCTTCTACCTCATTTCTCAATGCACTGTAAGATATATGATGCTAGATCTTTTTCATATCATCCTAGTTATTAACAATACCATGTTCAATGGGATATTCTAACCTCAAAATACCGCCCTTGGATTAAGTTTCATTACCCACATTGCTATATTTCAACTCATTCCAACCACTTCAACAGCTTTTGCAGAATCATCTCCTGCAAATTCGGCTTTGAAAATACCAAACCCATTGTCATTTTCTAAGACAGCTTTTTGATATTGAAATGAAATAATCAATTTTCCAAAACGGTGAGAAATTCAAACGAGATACATTTGTTTTTTACAAAACGGGAGAACGAAAATAAATTCACAATTAATTCCTCCAAAACCACAAGGAAAAATTCAAATCAAAAAACAATCTCAAAATAACCAAAAACCAAAACACACAATCACAAATCCAAATACTCGGCATGTGCAAAATAGGCGAATAGTCAGAATTAACCAATAACTATCTTCCAGAACTGATCCCTATCACATATTATTGAGAAGACACTTGACCATTGCAATATGCGCGATCGTTTTGGAGTCTTGGCATCAAAATTTTAGCAGATGGTTGATTGTTTAGCTACAGCTGGTCAATCATTTCTGGAAGGAGTAGGATTATGTGAAGTGGTTGATCCAACGTTATCAATCTGGTTTCAGATATCCAGAGGCACCCAAGTCAAAATACGTTTAACTTATTCGACACATACAAGTTTTACCTCCAAATTATGGAACAGTATCGTTAATTAATTATCTACACATAGTCAAGTTTTTTAATAAATAAAAAATCTACAACGATGTCATGGATGTAGTAACTTTAAGGATTTCAGGGCACTTGAACCGCAATTTTCTCGTTTTACAACTTTTGCTGTTGAAATTGACAATGTTACAGAGGACATGCAGATGGAATTAGTTGATCATCAATGTGACACAATTTTGAAGCAAAAGTATGCAGATGTTAGCATTCCAGAATTTTATCGGTTTCTTCCTAAAGATAAATTTCCCAAATTATTTTGTGCTACTGCAAGGATTTTAGCAATGTTCGGAAGTTCCTATATATGTGAACAGTTTTTTCTTAAATGAAGATTAACAAATCTGTGTTAAGGCCAAGGCTGTCTGATAAACATTTGCAATA
Organism: Schmidtea polychroa; assembly: GCA_959609185.1. Taxonomy (NCBI): domain Eukaryota; kingdom Metazoa; phylum Platyhelminthes; order Tricladida; family Dugesiidae; genus Schmidtea; species Schmidtea polychroa. Next base: position 32,118 of record CAUHTR010002647.1, on the reverse strand, counting down.
CTGAGACTGGTTTCGTCACTAGAAATTAAACCAAACATCGAAGCTCTGGTTGAATCAAAACGGTGCCAATTAAGTGGTCATAAAAAAGTTAATTGACTCAAAAAAAGCTACAGTGCTTTAATATAAAAAAAACTGTCATATTAGGAATAAAATGTGTAAAGACTACATTGTAGTAGTTGTATAGTAGTCGAATAAGTATATGATTTCACTAGTTAAGCATTTCCTGTACTGTTTTATGTATATATGTTTACATATGTATATATACTGTTTTATGTATAATATAGTGCTATAAAAAATTTTTGATGCGGCCCTCGAATTGGTGTTCTTGTCCTAAATTGGCACTCATAGTGAGTTGAGTTTGATACCCCTGATCTACATAGTATCACAAATAATGTCCCAATTTAGACATAGGCTTTTCAATAATATAAGTTGCATTCTTTGATTACGTTTAAATAAATTTGAATGAATTAATTTTCTTTTTGTATTTTCCCAATCTAAGTTTATTTTTGCGCGTTTTTTCGGGGTGCCTAAAAAATTCACTTTCATAAAAAGGAGTACACATCTTGAAGAATTCAGGTGTCAATCAGCAACATAGTTTAATGATTTATATTTATGAACATTTTAAAATCAAAAGTCATAGAATAATTAAAGAGTTTGCGCTCAAGATAAGCGACTAGTTTTTCACTCGTATTTTATTATTATTTTCCCTTGAATGTAACTCTGATCAAGTTCAAAATCTAGTAGAATACTTTTTTATTTTAATAGTTTTTTGAAAAATCAATAATTATTAAAAAGTTATAATTTTAATATTCATCATTTACGCAGGTATTAAAGTTCCTAATTCAGCAGCAACAAATCCAAAAATTTCCAAACCTTTGACTCAAAACAATGTTGATAAGTCAGCAACATATCTGAAAAAGAATGTACAAATAAATAACCCAAGTACGATTGCAAGTAAAATTAAAGCTCAATCAACAACTAGAAAGTCAAGTAGTAATACGAGTAAGACGAATTCTAACGAGTCTATTAACGAAAATTCAAAATCCACTACAAAGATAGCAAGGCCGATTATTGTTAATACCAACATAATGGCGAATTCTTTTGATCAAAAACCTTTGAATAAAATTTCAAAAATCCCCGGTCTGTCGTCTTCAGTAGAATTAAAAATCAATTCGCAAATAAAGACTGAAAAACAATCTAAAATTCAAAAGAAAAAGTTAAGAATTCCTATAATTAATGAGTCTATCTCAGGCAACAACATCAACAACAAGAACAACAACAATAATAACAACAACAATAACAGCATCAACAACATCAACAACAACAACAACAACAACAACAACAACAACATCGCGTCTAAACTAAATGAATGCCTGAATGATGATGTGTCGGAAGGAGTCTGGATAATAAGAAATGAATTGTGTCCAGATACAGTTTGCATTAAATAAACACTAGAATTTACTCTGAAATTTATTTGAATTTTGCTTTCATTTATTTAGTATTGATATTGTGTTTCTGTGTAAATATGATTTGGTTCAACCTGCGTCCTAATCATTATGTTTTAGTAAATAAACATTATGAATAATATTTGCATTTTATATGTCAACAAGAAGCCATTCTTAAATAAAATTTATTAATTACAAAGTTATATTTAATTAAAACAAGTCAAATTTTAAAAATCACTCGAAGTATGATGTTTTCTATCAATTGATTTTTTTGGCGCTCTAAATAAAATTCTGATTAACATTTGAAAAATAGTTTGAAATGTAAATAAATTATTGACCAAAGGTTTTATGGTTAGCCGCTATTTCAATAAACCACCGCAAAGGTGATTATCCCCAGTACTCTGTTCAACATGATCATTCCAGAGTTAAGTCAGAAACCAAATTTTTTTGAATGTGTTGATTAGATTGGATTGAAATGTTTCCCTTGTCGCATTGTATAAGTTTTATCAAAAACCAATTAGTAAAATTCAATTATTATTTAACATATTTATAGTTGTTTCCGTATTGTGGAAATATTGCATCTAACAAAATATAGTAGAGAAGACGGCAACAAGAATTGTTTTACTATTTGCCAGCTATCCGATAGAATATTCCAAAATTTGATACTTTAAAACTGTATATTTGTTTAATAGATAGACAAAACATAAAACAAAGGGTTGAGAAATATTCATTTGTTTCTTTTTAGTAACATTGTATCATTTTAGTCTTTAGAGATAAAATATATCTTAAGACTCTTTTTTGTCAACATACACTCTCACCCCTTTTAGTATGAGAGTGAAATTTTCATTTTCTCTATACATATCTCTACTCAGGTTTAATCGAATTACGAAAAATATAAAATTCACTTCATTTAAATATTTAAAAGTACGTCTCAGTCAACAAAAGTTTGGTGACCACTATTGTAGTATATAGTAGTTGTATAAGGATTATTATGTGTATGGATTAACTTTCCTTTTGTGGATAGTTAAATTTCTTTAGTTAATTTACGAGATAAACTTGACCCCAAGTAGGTAGATAGTAGCGCCCTGCCGCAAATGGGGGTGGGGTACCCCCCCTCTCTGCGGCAACTTTTTTTTGCGGCAACTTTTTTATTACGCAATTTTTTCAGACTATAGTGAGGGGGTCTCGATGGTCCTGGGATTTTCAATACAAAAAAATTTTTTCAATACAAAAACGATGGTCCTGGGATTTTCAATACAAAAAAATTTTTTCAATACAAAAACGATGGTCCTGGGATTTTCAATACAAAAATCAGACTACCAATAAAAAAGCGTGGATTTTTCACACTATAGTGAGGTGGTCTCGATGGTCCTGGGATTTTCAATACAAAAAAAAAATTTTTCAATACAAAAAGGTGGTCTACACTAAAAAAAGCCAAGGATTTTTCAGACTATAGTGAGGTGGGTCTCCTTGGTCCTGAGAAAAAGGTGGTCTACACTAAAAAACGTGGTAAATTTTTAAAATAAAGTAAATAATGGTCCTAAAAAATTAAATTACAGTAAATTATGGTCAAAATTTTTGAATTACAGTAAATAATGGTCCAAATTTTTAAATTAAAGTAAATTTAGGTTCTAAAATATTAAATTAAAGTAAATAATGGTCCTAAAAAATTAAATTAAGGTTCATATTTTCGAATTAAAGTAAATTATGGTCAAAAATTTTCAATTAAAGTAAATTATGGTCCTAAAAATTAAATTACAGTAAATAATGGTTCAAAAAATTAAATTAAAGTAAATAATGGTTCTAAAAAATTAAATTAAAGTAAATTATGGTCCAAATTTTTGAATTAAAGTTAATTAAGGTCCAAATTTTTGAATTAAAGTTAATTAAGGTCCAAATTTTTATATTAAAGTAAATAATGGTTCAAATTTAAAATTAAAGTAATGAATGGGCTCAAATAACTAAATTAAGGTTCTAAAAAAATTAAATTAAAGTTAATTAAGGTCCAAATTTTAAAATTAAGTAATCAATGGTAAAAAATTTTAAATAAGTAAATTAAAGTAATAATTTTTAAATAAGTAATGTAATAAGTAAATTAAAGTAAGATTTTTAAATTTATTAACAAAAAGTTGAAATAATTATTTAGGGTTAATGATTTTACATGTTTTATAGGGAAATATTCGTGATAATTGGAATTAAAGTTAGAATTATAGTCATTTAAAGGGGATTTTAAGCAATCTTATTAGTCTGAGGTAAATATATAACCTTTTAAGGATATTTATCGATAAAATACTAATCTTTAAAGATATAGTTATTTCAAGGAAATTTGATGCTTTTTAGATGATATTTGTAATAATATGAATTAAGGGTTGAAATATAGTCATTTAAGGGATTTTAAGGAATCTTATTAGTTTGAGGTGAATATATGATCTTTAACAAGTATTTATCGATAAGATACTAATCTTAAAAGATATAGATATTTCAGGGAAAATGATTCTTTTTAGATGATTTTATTAGAGAATTCACTTGGATATACCAATTATTGTCATTTAAACGAATTTACTGGTTTGTTAGATGTTATCATTAGTTTTCTAGTCTCTCTTGGAATTTAATGATAATTATTTTTATTGTAGATTGCTGACTTTGATAATTGTAATGAATTTATACTGATTTTTTGAATATATTGAGCAATCAGTCAATCAATTTGAGTACATGTATTACTTTTAAAAAAAAATATAATTAAAATTAATTTTATTTCAATTAAGTTATTCAATCTAAATCAGTTATTTATTAGATCTTATTTCAAAATTCTTATTAATTTATTAACTTAGTTGATTCAACTTGAATGATCAGTATTTTTTTTATTTACTGGATGATTAATGATTCAAATTTAATGTTCTTTTTTGTCCATTAATTAAATTTTTATGATAATTATTTGGTATATTTTGAATAATTTAAATTTTTACAATTATTTAATCAATTTTTATCAAGTTATTGATGTCTTGAGTTCAATTAATTTTTCATCCAATTTTTCAAGTGAAGAGTATTTACTTTTAAAGATCAATTTGTTAGTACATAGTTGTTGGTTGTAAGTAGTTGGTTGACTTTTTAGATTTTGATAAGCAGATAGTGTATGTGATGAAGAATATTTTGTATTTAATTGCTATTATTTTTATGTGTGGTTTGTTGGTACTTGGTATCTAGTTGTTGGTATCTTGTATTTGGTAGTTGGTACAGTGTTGTTTACTGATTGTTGTTATATAGTTGTAGGTTGTTAATACTTAGTACCTGATTGTTAGTTGATTGTAAGTGTTTAGTATTTAGTTGTTAGCTGGTTTATAGTACTTGGTAGGTGGTAGTGGGTAGGTTGTGGTTGAATGTTACCAATACCCTTACGACCAGTACTTTTACGACCAGTACCCTTACGACCAGTACCCTTAGGGGGTCAAAACATCCTGTCGGATAAACTCAGAGTATATATAATAAAACTGATCAACAATAAGTATTTATTGAATGCGATTTTTACTTTGCAATAATAAGTTATCATTTAAAAGAAGAATGTTTTGTGAATTAGAATTCATTAGTCTTTCATTGTAATTTAAATTATTTTGAATTCCACGTAGTGATGAGTTGACAATTATTCATTTTTGATGAAAATCATCATTTTTGTTAAATTTGAAAAGGTTTTTCTACTGATTGTAATTAAACATATTTTTGAAGATAGATAAAAAATATTAATTTAAAAAGCATTTCATAAAATACAATGAAGAATATTTAGTTGATTGTAAGTAGTTAGTTGTAAGTATGTGGTTGTTTGAGAGTTAGTACGTGGTATCATGTTGAAAGTATTTGGTACTTATTTGTTAGCACCTAGTTAAAAATAATCACTAACAGATTGTTGGTAACTGTTGAATTATTATTATTTTTATTATTATTATTATTATTTTTATCATTATTATTATTATTCCATTAAAATTTTCATTTGACTTTGAAAAATATTTCATAAAAATTTGTATTTAAAATTATCTTAAAAAATTATTCCATAAAAATTTCTATTAAAAATTATTTCATTAAAATTTTACATTTAAAATTGACTTAAAAAAAATTTCCATTTAAATTATCATTAAAAATTACATTTCTCAAAAAAATTGGTGGTTATTCAATCTTTTGATAATAAATTTAAAAATCTTAGTTTACTTTACTTATTTAGCTTTAATTTAAAATTTGAACCATTGGTTACTTAATTTTTAATTTTGAACCTTAATTTTCCTTAATTTATCCTTAATTTACCTAATTATGCTTTATTACTTAATTTTACACCATAATTTACTTAACAACTAATTATAACCATTATTTTCATATTTAACCAATAATTTCATATGGTCATCTGGTTGTAAGTGCTTGGTATATAGTTGTTAGCGGGTTGTTAGTACTTGGTATCTAGTTGTTAGTACTTGGTTGATAATGCTTAGTACCTGGTTGTTGTGGGTTGTTAGTACTTGGTATCTAATACCTAGTTAGTTGCTTGTTTTTGGTTGTTAGTACTTGGTAGGTGATTAATAATGCTTAGTAACTGGTTGTTGTTGGTTGTATGTACTTGGTATCAGGTTGTTAGTTGGTTGTAGGTACTTAGTAGTTGGTTAATAATGCTTAGTAACTGGTTGTTGTTGGTTGTATGTACTTGGTATCTCGTAATTGGTTGGTTGATTTTGGTTGTTAGTACTTGGTAGGTGGTAGCTAGTTGGTTGTAGGTACTTAGTAGTTGGTTAATAATGCTTAGTAACTGGTTGTTGTTGGTTGTATGTACTTGGTATCAGGTTGTTAGTTGGTTGTAGGTACTTAGTAGTTGGTTAATAATGCTTAGTAACTGGTTGTTGTTGGTTGTATGTACTTGGTATCTCGTAATTGGTTGGTTGATTTTGGTTGTTAGTACTTGGTAGGTGGTAGCTAGTTGGTTGTAGGTACTTAGTAGTTGGTTAATAATGCTTAGTAACTGGTTGTTGTTGGTTGTATGTACTTGGTATCTGGTAATTGGTTGGTTGATTTTGGTTGTTAGTACTTGGTAGGTGGTAGCTAGTTGGTTGTAGGTACTTAGTAGTTGGTTGATAATGCTTAGTACCTGGTTGTTGTTGGTTGTGAGTACATGGTAGGTGGTAGCTAGTTGGTTACATGTTTTTGGTTGTTAGTATCTAGTTGTAAGCACTTGGTAGCAGGTAACTAGTTGTTAGTAACTAGTTGTAGGTATCTGGTTGTTAATACACGTTCGTAATTTACTGGTACTTGGTATCTAGTTGTTAGTTGTTAGCTGGTTGTTGGTTGTTAGTACTTGGTAGTTGGTTGTAAGTACTTGATATCTAGTAGCTAGTTGGTTGGTTGTTTTTGGTTGTTAGTACTTATTAGTTGGTTGATGTTTGTTGTAAGTACTTGCTATCTAGTACCTAGTTGGTTGATTTTGGTTGTTAGTACTTAGTAGTTGGTTGATAATGCTTAGTACTTGGTTGTTGTTGGTTGTATGTACTTGGTAGATGGTACCTAGTTGGTTGTTTGTTTTTGGTTGTAAGTATTTGTTAGGTGGTTGTAGGTACTTGGTAGCATGTAACTGGCTGTTAGTAACTAGTTGTAAGTACTTGGTATCAGGTAACTAGTTGTTAGTAACAAGTTGTAGGTATCTGGTTGTTGGTACTAAGTTGTTGGTTTGTTGTTGAATTATTATTAAAATTTGTCTTTGAAAAATATTTCATAAAAATTTACATTAAAAATTATCTTAAAAATTTCCATCTAAAATTATCATTGAAAAATATTTCATAAAAATTTCCATTAAAAATTACTTAAAAAAATATTCCATAAAAATTTCCATCTAAAATTATCATTGAAAATTATTCCATAAAAATTTCTATTAAAAATTACTTAAAACATTATTTCATAAAAATTTACATTAAAAAATTTCAATTCTCAAACACCTATTATTTCAACTTTTTGTTAATAAATTTAAAAATCTTACTTTAATTTACTTATTACATTACTTATTTAAAAATTATTACTTTAATTTACTTATTTAAAATTTTTTACCATTGATTACTTAATTTTAAAATTTGGACCTTAATTAACTTTAATTTAATTTTTTTAGAACCTTAATTTAGTTATTTGAGCCCATTCATTACTTTAATTTTAAATTTGAACCATTATTTACTTTAATATAAAAATTTGGACCTTAATTAACTTTAATTCAAAAATTTGGACCTTAATTAACTTTAATTCAAAAATTTGGACCATAATTTACTTTAATTTAATTTTTTAGAACCATTATTTACTTAAATTTAATTTTTTGAACCATTATTTACTGTAATTTAATTTTTAGGACCATAATTTACTTTAATTGAAAATTTTTGACCATAATTTACTTTAATTCGAAAATATGAACCTTAATTTAATTTTTTAGGACCATTATTTACTTTAATTTAATATTTTAGAACCTAAATTTACTTTAATTTAAAAATTTGGACCATTATTTACTGTAATTCAAAAATTTTGACCATAATTTACTGTAATTTAATTTTTTAGGACCATTATTTACTTTATTTTAAAAATTTATCACGTTTTTTAGTGTAGACCACCTTTTTCTCAGGACCAAGGAGACCCACCTCACTATAGTCTGAAAAATCCTTGGCTTTTTTTAGTGTAGACCACCTTTTTGTATTGAAAAATTTTTTTTTGTATTGAAAATCCCAGGACCATCGAGACCACCTCACTATAGTGTGAAAAATCCACGCTTTTTTATTGGTAGTCTGATTTTTGTATTGAAAATCCCAGGACCATCGTTTTTGTATTGAAAAATTTTTTTTGTATTGAAAATCCCAGGACCATCGAGACCCCCTCACTATAGTCTGAAAAAATTGCGTAATAAAAAAGTTGCCGCAGAGGGGGGGGTACCCCCCCATTTGCGGCAGGGCGCTACTATCTACCTACTACCCCATACACATTTTAATATATTCTATAAATTTTTTTTAAATAGTCGTTTTTATTTTAATTTTATCTAATTAATCCTGCTTTGCTCTGTATTCAAAAACGTATGTAATAGGAATCAAAATCAAAATATTTATAAATTGTTCTCAAAAAACCACAAACCTTAATAAAACTTATAAAACCAAATAATATACTACAAAATGGGATCATAAATTGAAGTTTCAATTTTCAATATCAATTTTAATTTCAAATTTTAATTGGAGTTTGAAATTCGAATTTTATTATTTATATGGAATTCTATTCTGAGATCGTATCCAAAATTAGATTTTTATCTTTTTCGATTGAAAAATCCAAAAATTGATCAAATTAAAATTTAAAAATAGGCAATTTTTGACAAGCCTGCAGTTATAATGAATTTTTGAGAATTTTCTTCTCATACTGTCTTTAGAAAAATCAAACTGTTCAACCTGTTCTGGTGCATGTTATTTCAAATTATTCCGAATATGATCCTCAAATTCGATCCAAGTAGCAGGATCGCCTTAGTTAACATATAAACCAGTGAACTTATTGATTTTATGCCCTTCAGATTTTGTTTCTTGGTACTTATCGTGCATTTTATTTTGTGGTTCAAACTCACCTGACATTGCCATCTCCTCGGATTCCTCCGCTTTCTTGTCACTTTCTTTTCACGTTGCATAAATGTAAAATTAATTATAAAGTCAATGACCATCAATTTTTATTTATTTTATTTATTTTTAATTTTATTTTCAATATTGAAAACTTATTTTCAAATATCGAAAGAGTTTATTATTATCCATTTATTACCAAAGGGCGATAATTTCTTTTAAGCTACAATCGAATACCAGAAAAAATGCTTGTATTATTTTGTAGGATATCCATGCTTAGGTGTCTCTTAACGGTCGTAGTTTCTACTGTTAAAAATTCTTTCTTCAAATTTGGTATTTTCCTCATAAAAACTGTCTGTTTTACTAGAAGTACTGACGGTCAGAATAATTGCTTTAATGTTTTTAAGCAAAAGTGGTTTCCCCATGTTTGTGGTGTATTAAGTGGTATATCATAGTATACATATACCCTATTTTTCCTATTTAAAAAATTATTAAAACTTTGTCGACTAATTTAATTTTGAAATAAAATTTAAAAATTGAATAACTGAAAATACCTTAGGACATTTATACATCTTAACAATCTTCCATTCTTACTGTAAAAGTTAGATTCACTTTTTATCATTTGACTTCTTGTTTGACGAGTTTTAGTAATGAAATGAGCAGAAAAAACATGAAAGGAAATCGCTTCTTCCTTTTGACTGGCGTTACTCAGGACATGGATTTCTTTGGAACCTAGATTAAAAATTAAAAGTGTATGAAATTATTTTATCTTTTGTTTTGGTAGAATCTTGAGAATAATTAATAATTAGTAAACTATTGTTAATCTTTTGTTTCAACTGAATTTTATAGAAAAAATATGTGAAGGTTCATACACTAATATAATACTTTGGATACATACAATTAATTCGTTGAATCAGCAACACTTCTACTAATAAAACACTAACTATTATTACCCTAAGATTACTTGTGGACCAATCATCTGAAATCGCATTATTGACTAATAAGTAGTACATTTAATTGTAAAATATAATTTTCATTATTCTATAAAGTTTTGTATTTTGGAAATGCTTCTCGATAAATTTCTATTTAGCTTTTCATTAATTTTAGAAATGCTTCTCAATCAGAAGTTAGGTCTCGAGTCTTGAATAACCCATTTTCTGTGCTGGGTCCAAGGTCAGATGTTTCGAATGTGCGTCCCCTTGACTGGTGGCAGAATTGTGCAGAATTGCAACTGTAACTAAATCATCTTAAGATAATAGATTCTAACAATTAGAATTTAGAATTTTATTGAAGTTGGAGAGGTTGTCCCAAATTTTACACGTATTTCTACTATCTATATAAATTTTTAAGGAATCTATTTTTAAATCTGACATAAATGTGCCTTTTAGAAATGAAATAAATAAAATATGAAATTGACCATTTAAAATTAAGTAATAAATAAATAAATTCTCCAGAGTTAATAAAGTTAGTTCGTGGTTAATTGCAAATGCTAAGAACTCTTTTTTTATTTCCCTTTTTAGACCATCAGTCAACATTTTGTTTTAATTTAAGCAGGATATTTGGGCACTGCATTTTTTAAGTGTTTGATCGAATATTTCCATGTTTAGTCCAAAAAACATATAAATAAATATGTAAGGGCAGTTGCAAATATTTGTATAATTTTGAAAATCTAAAGTGATGATTTCCTGGTAGCAGCATTAATTAAATTTTAAATAATTAAATTATAATTTAAGCTTTTTGCTGCAAATAATATATTTAATACAAATAAATAATATAAATAATATAAAATAATATAAAAATACAAAAGGCTTAAACTATTATTTAATTGTTTAAAATTTTGAAATTCACTGGGAATTTAGCATCATTAGGTGGCTGTGCTTGGATTGTTAACCGTCATATACATAATAGTAGAGAAAATGACAACGGTGGTTTGGAGCCGGTTCGGGTCAGGTTCGTGCGAACCGTTAGTTCAAAATAATAAATAAATTTGATTAAAATTTTTGGCTACAATCAAGTACTAATTTCAAAAAAATCGAAATTTTTATATAAATTGCATAAATATTACTTTACAGTTTAGCCTTTCGGCAAAAATATAGCGAAATTCAGCTCTAAGCAAAAAAGTGAAACTCAGAACAACAAGTCACAGGCTAGATGTCGCGCTAGTAGAAATTTTATTGATTACCAGACTTTCTCATCTTTATTAAAGAAAATCTATGTTTATAGCTGACCGGAAACCATTCCGTTACTTCCGACGTGTACTTATTTATTTACCTTCCTGTTATTAAAATACTAATTAAAATACAAATTAAAATCTCTAAGAAAAATTTGGTTGCTACTTGTAATGTAACCTCAATTGATTGTACATAATTTTTTAAACCTAACTACAAATTGTAATATTTATCATGATTTGGGCAATATGCCCTGCAAACCAACAAAAAAGAATCTATATAGTAATTCTCTGTAGTAATAATTTACTATAGAGAAATTACAAAAAAAATCTATAAAAAAATCGAATCAGAAATTCGGACAACCAGTTTTAAAAAGAATATTATAAAATAAGTTATGAGAAAGATTAGAAAAGAATATTACAAAGTCTTTACGATTCAAGATTAAAGTCCCGAAGAAGATAAAATAGAAAATTAAAAAGGATTGCCCAATTTATAGGAGCCGAGATTTCAGGTCACTTATTTGGTTCTATTGTTAATAAAATTTGTTTAATTAAGTTTCTTTGTATTTTATCTGTTAATATTTATTTTATATTTATTTGTAGTCGTATTACTCTCACACGCATTCAACCCAGGTGTCATGAGACAGTATAGTTTTTACAGGAGACTCGGCTGGGTTCTATAAATTTTCTTTACACAACTGTTAACAAGATCACAATAAACTAACTAAAAATAAAACAATAATTTCAGAAATGAAGCGTAGCAACAAATTTTTCCTAGTGATTTTAATTTTAAAACCAACCAAGCCAAAACATCTACCAATGATACTAATACTAGTGACTCCACGCAATCTGAAACTACAACAGGAAAGTGTGAAGAAACTACAACCAAGCTTGTTGAAAGTCCTCCTTTATTATAATCAGTCTTAGATACTAGCATGTTAGAGGAGAAAAGTATTTGTGTAGAAGATGGCTACCGAATCGACATGCCAAATTGTTGGAAAACCGAGCAACTTGAATATTTTAGTAAATTCTATCCTTGGTTAAAAATATATTTAGTTCGATTTGTGCTAACAAAGAGATTGATTGTCATCTTGCATCACAGTTGGTACAAACTCAGGTTAAGGCTGCTGGCGAAGAAAAACATGTTCAACAAGCTTCTCTACAGTATTAGCTTTGGTGAATTAGAAGCTTGGTGCAAAAAAACAATTCAGTTCTAGATGATAACGACACATCATTGATATTAGCCTATGATATAGAATATGAAGAGGAATTTTATGATGATGACGATGAAGATAAAGATGATGAAGGTAGTAAATTCAGATTTTTCATTGCAACGAAACGCTTGTTATCAAATACTGCGATTTCCAACCGAATTCATGTAGATGCAACTCATAAGTTAATATGGCAAGGATTTCCTTGCCTGATAGTTGGTACAACTGACATTGACAAAAAGTTAAATCCATACAATTTTGTAGTGTGCTCCAATGAAAAGCAAAAAGATTTCTATTTTGTTTTCAACAGCCTACGAAATGGTGCAAGAGATAATGGTTATTTAATAGAGACTAAAGACTTAATATTGATTACAGATGGCTCAGGGGCAATAAGAAATTCATTCCGAAAAGTGTTTGAAAGCAATAATATGTTTATGTGCTGGGCACACATGAAACGGTGTGCTGATAAAAACTATTGAGTTTGGTTGAAAGCAAATAATCACAAAAGGAGATAATGGAAGATATTGAGATATTGCAGACTTCAAAAGATACGAAAAAAATTAAATGCATTTGTTTTTAAAAAATGGAAAAATGAAACTAGATTCCTCGAAAATTTTACAAATGAATGGTTGTCATCAAAGAACGATTGGTACGAAGGCCTGCAAATGTTTACTCCAAACACCAAAAACCCCCTTGAAGCGACCAACCGTGTTATCAAAAATGGTAAGCAAAAAAGGTGGTAAACAAACATAGATATTAAAAACTTTATAGATTAATATCAATAAAATTTGTAATTGTTTTTGTTTATCTTTGATCTGATTTCTTTTGATTTAATTTATTTTCATTGTGACTGTAATGGTTGGTTTATGATATATAATTTGTAATGTGTAGTATTAGATGCAGTATATTATTATTGAATATTAGTAGGGTGTGACATCTGTAGAGCCCAACCGATTGTCCGGTAAAAAACATGTATTTGTACTGTTGGGATGAATGTTATATAAAGCGTTTATTTATTTTTATATCAATGCAATACAATGCTATTTAAACTGAACGATATTCATTAGAAATTTAACTAATAAATGTCAATTGAATTAACCTCCAACAGTTCTAATGATAAATTATTTTCTTAGGATATTCTTATGGTTCTCAATAGTAACGTAAACAGTTCTAACACTAATAGTAGATTTGATAATATATGTTGAATAAAAAGTCAATTAAAAAATGACAATCAAATAATTCCTATACAGCATGGGTATTCAACTAAATATTATGAAGGGCCAAATTTTTCTTATAACGGCAATCGAGGGCCGTATCAATTAAAAAGTAGTTAGTTTTGTAGCGGATTACAAAGTAACAAAAATAAACTGGTTTTAGTGATTGTTATTCTATTACCAAGTATTATAATGTTTACCATTTATTTTTATATTATTATGTATTTTCCTGGCGCATTTTAAATTAATAACTTTATTGCCATTTTTTCTTTTAATTTTTCTGGTGTTAGACGCATTTTCCAAGAAATTTAAATGATCACAGCCACTTAAACACATATTAATTTTATTAAATATTAAGTAAACCCCGTTTCCTATTCAAACTATTTCCTATTTCAAATCGATGCGAATCTGCATTCAAAAATTATGGGGTAAGCAAGAAATGTATATCGCTTAAATATATATTTTTAAAAAACAACAAACCCATATTAGCTGATCTATTTTAATACGCCTTAAGGTCAAATATTATACATAAAAAAGTACCTGTGCGTTTTTATGCAGATATCACCAAATATTTTTATATATGTGTAATATTCCAAGATATTGAAAGGGCCTTTTTCAAATTTCGGCGGGCCGCCAGTTGAATATCCCTGCTCTACAGTTTGGTTGATAGATTATTTCTCTAAGATCTTCTTATGATTCTCTAGATTTGTATTTTATTTTTCAGTATATTTTCTCAGTTTTATTATTAATTTTTTTAATCCATTTTTTTTGTATTTAAAATTTTTCCATAGCAATTCTCTATAGTAGTTTTTATACTATAGAGAATTGATTTTAAATATTTAAAAATAATAGTAAAAATAACACGTTAACAATAAAATAAAAATAACGAACATCACAATGACTATAGAATCTATAGTATAGATCAAAAATTAGTTCTCCAAAGTAATACAAATTTTAATACTTTTATATATAAAAATTATTTAAAATGTTATTAAATACCACTTGATAAAGACAGTACAAAAAATTTGTGTTATATAGGAAAATTATTCTTTTTTTATTTATAGTCAAAATGAAAAATAATTAAAATATCCAAATAATTAAAACATAAATAAAGTCAATTATAATCATTTTTAAAATTCAATTATTAAAAACAAATTTATGAAAGACAATAAAGAACGCAAAACTCTACTTTCAATGAATCCAACCATATTGAGTTCATAGAGTTTTTGTGCAATAACCTTAGATGATTTGTCATCAGAACAAGTACTATCACAAATGCAACCTAAAATACACAAATGCGAAATGCTAACAAAATAAATAAACTTAAATTGACTAAAAATTAATTTACTGCAATATTTAAACATTAGTTAAACTGTTATTTATTTGATATACTCCAACATATTCTCTTTCTTTTTTTAATCTGATATATATATTTGAATTTTACAAAATAAACCGTGTTGCCTTTTTTATTTTATTTTACAGAAACCAGTTCAACCCCTACGTCTTTGAGTTGTATAGTTATTTTTTTGTTTTACTATTGCATATATCATCTTTTATATTTTATGCTAAACACTCTTCCTTCAGATGTATCCTATTGTACCATATCATATAGATATGGAATTATTTTAGTTTGATTATGATTACTTTGAATTATTCTTGTATCAGTTTATTAATAAATCAAGCTAAATTAGACATTTAATTTAATTTAATTTAATTAATTAACTAATTTAACAAATTATATATTAATTTATTTAACATTTAATAAATATTGTATGTTAACAATAACTGTTGTGCTGCATGTGATTTTTTATTTTTATTATTTTGTTGTTGTCCGTTTTGGACTTCGAAAATATAAAATAAAGAAAATAATAATAAATCAATCCACAAATAAATAAAACCACTAGAGAAAAATACTAAAAATGAATAATATAGAAGATTTAAGGATATAATTTATGATTTTATGCACAAGAATTGTTTGAGATCTCAATTTAAAGGTTTTTAATTGTGATTATTTTAATAAACGTTAGATAAATTTAGTTGTTTTGTTATATTTTTATAGTAAATTGTAACAATAAATCTGCACTTATCTACACACGATTTGAACACACATACACCCAGCAGTCCCGATACGGATTTTAAAGGTGATTCTATTGAGCTCTACAAACTGTCCCTCAACAGTCAACATCAACAATATAATAATAATAATAACGACTAGCTACTTTCAACATTACTACAACTCTAAATAATATATTAACTATTTAAAATTATATATATTTAGTATTTATTAAAAAGCTTGACTGTGAATCTAGTCAAGCGTTTTAATAAATACAATGTCAATGGAAAAGAAATCAGTGGTGAAATTGGAAAAAATTTCTTATAATATATAATATAACTAAGCAATTTTAAATAATTGAATGTTTGCAGAAGAAGTGTTTGATGTGTCCTTGACCAAGATATTGTCAACTTAAAATAATAAACTTTTTTTTAATATAGGGAATAATACATTTTGAAAGTTTTTTAAACTAATAAACATCATCAATACTTGGGAACGCAGTCTAACAAACTTCAAGCATCTTTCTTTAATTTGATTTATATATTAGGATATTTTGTTTCCAACTTATTCGTTATTTAACTTTATTATTTATACGTTCTTAAAAGTTGCACTCAATTTTAATTTGTCTTGGTTGTAGACTTTTCTTTGAACATAATTGTTTCATCTGTATTTATTTCAAAATAAATATGAACTGTCAAAGTCAAAATTCATACGAGTTTCTTTATTATACAACATTAATTTTCTGCTGTTTATGTCATTGCATTTGATTAATAAACAATTTATTTCTTCTTTTCTTTTTCAAAGACTTACATTAATATATTATTCTTATTTCGATTATTTGTTAAATGTACTGCTAGCTGCAATAGAGTCGTACCCAATTAGCTCATTGCTCACAATTATTTTTTACTGATTAAACAACTTCCGCAAATAAAATAAATGTAAAATAACAAATTTTTTTAAACAAATTTTCTGAGACTTTTATTTTTGTAGATGTAATTCGTGCAAATATTAAATTAATTTTCAAACAATTTTAAAATTAAAACAATTTAAAGATATTTTATTTTCCAATTTCGCATACTTAACAATCATACATTTATATATATTTAAAAGTACATTTACAAATTAATTTAATCTTCATAATTCATTCAAAAATATTTTAAAATTACAATTTAAAAATTTATCTACAGTCAAACATTAATTTTAAATAAATTTCAATAATTTTAAAAACGTCTTCCTTTAGAATTTCACACATGTACTATCTTCTTATTTTGTATTCCTGTCATTGAAAATATAAAGTTCTCTGTAACTTGGTTACTCTGCCTGAAATTCATAGACATTCGACATTTTTAACTGACAATCACTAAAAGAAAGTCCTAAGAAATTTTACATTTGATTAATTACCAAAATTTCGACTATATAGAAATGTGTGAAATAATCATTTCGTGAGCCAACAAATGTTTAGTCAAATATAAATTCTTTTTATGCAATGTTAAATGTAAAATGTTAAATAATTAAAATAATTAAAATCCTACAAAATTAAAATTTAATTAAAAAACAAATTATTTTGCTAAGCTATAATGGTTTACCTCAATAATGGTGAGGTCAAATAATGGCGCTAAATCATAATAGGAAATCTTTTCAGGCGGCTTGACCTTTTTCCAGGATCAATATATTCCATTGGAATGAAATTAAAAATATTTTTTCAACTCTGAATCATAAAAAGGTAATAATTATTTAAATAATAAATTATCTTTTTTGAATTATTTACTCAATAATGGTTTTGTTTTTACCTCCATTATTGATGGATACCAGCTATAATATATCTGGGATAAATAAATGTTTTAACATTTCATTTGTTTTCATTACTGACTACTGATAAAAAATTATTTGTCTTATGTAACAAAAATGTTTTAAGAAAACAAAAAAAGAACAAAATTGAACATAAAAATAAATAAAGATTATTTATTTAAATTTTCTAATTTACCTTTTAATACTTTCATAAAACAACTTTTATTGAAAAATTCATTTATCAAACTCATGCTACCTGGATTCCAGCATATTAAAAATATAATGTAATGGTCACAAATGTCAACTATATTTTTCGAGTAAAGTCTAAAATAAACGTTATTTTTAATTTCAAATAATAATAATTTATTTAATGAATTTATTTAGCCTACCAAATTAAATACACAGGCTAATTCCAAACAGAACTTATAAAATATATAATTTTTTTCATAAGTCATAAGGGATAGAATAGCTATGAGGCTACATTAGAATTTTAATTAAATTTAAATCATTTATTTGGGAAAATTATTCATTACTAAATGGTAAAAATTAAATTTAATATTATAATTTGACGTCATGAAATACCGGTAACTTTTTTTGTAGTCACATAATTGCAAAATAAATTAACTATATTTCAGCTATTTCCAATACGACTGTGGATACAACTTTGCTTTCTATGCAACAGAAATTTTTAGCATTGGTAGTGGCAAAAATTTGTGTTAAATAGAGGAAGAAATTTGATATTTAGTCTTAATCAGGGTTTCTTAACTGATGAGGTGTTTCAATGGTGGTATAACTTTATTACACTTTATTATCAAATAAAATAATCCATATTTCAAGGAAATTAATTTCTATAGGCAACTAAATCAATCCTCAATTCAAATAAAATAATCCCTATATTTAAATACTAAAGATTTTGTTTAACCTTCCCAAGACCGGCTCAAATTTCTTACATGGAAGACAACTTGGGTTAAATTTGTACCCCGATACTGTGCTATTGGTAGTTGAAAGGTTCTAAATAATTTCAACGTATAAAAATAAAATATATTCTATGAATTACAAGTCTTTACAAAATGGACATTTGCAACACAAATTTTATATTATAATATTATAATATTAGTAGAATGTTCTGTGCACAGAAATACTGAATATTTATTACATATTTTTCGACATTTATGCGATCTTGTTTACGAGTACGGCCGCATATGTAAATGACGCGGCTCTTATCATGGTACGAATAACCAACTGGGGTAAATTTGTACTCCAAGCAGATTCTTTACAATAAATGCGAATAGGATTCTTTTTTTGTGATGAAATCAATGCAAAGGGTATTAAATGATCACACTTGGAATAATTAAAGGACGAATCCGGTAGGTTCTAGATTTAACAGAAAATTTTAAAAACATGCTGCTGGGGTAGATAATTACCCCAACCGACCTTCGGAAATTTGTTATTTACAATAATTTTCATTTTTTAAACTATTTTTCTTTCATTTGGGAAATCTTACTTTTTTACCATTAATTCTTTCGTTTATTTTGAACACTTTTACCATTATCAAACCGTTCTATGTTGAATGTCAGGCTCTTATGGAATTGTTATTAATGGAAGACCGCTTTCATATTTCTGATTTAATGATCAGACTATTTCTTTCGTATTCATATTGAAATTTTAAGTATATATAATTTATTTATTTGAAACAAAAATTTAATTATTTGAAATATATAGGGTTTTCCGACCTACTTAGACACTTTAACGATCAAATTAGACATTTCAAAAAAGTGATATATATTTCACAATCAATTTAGACAATTTTCCAATCAATTTAGACAATAAAATTAAGAATAAGTTTGGCAAATCCACAACATTTTTATTCATATATCAATTCCATATTTCTACTTCTTTCGATATAAGTTAACATTCTCCTGAAATACCCTCCACAATCTTCGCTTGTTAGGATGTCAAATCCTGCCATAATTAAATCATTTAATTCATTTTCGTTGTTTGCATTACCTCTGAGCACATGATTCTTCCATTTACTGAAACAATTCTCAATAATGTTAAGAAATGGAGAGTAAGGGGGTAGATATACAACTTTGATGTTTTCAGCTTCACATATGGAAATAAAACGAGCACAATGATGTATACGAGCGTTGTCGATGATAAAAATTGGATCTGTAATTCCTTTGTTTATCGATAAATTGTTTAACTCTACCATATAACTCAAAAATTTCTCCCCGTTTATAGGACCTGGATTTATTTCATACTTTAGAGTTCCATACTTTGATACTGCTGCAATAACGGAAATGTTGCGAGATCTTGTCGCCGGTGTATTTACAATGACACTTGTACCAACTGAACTCCTCCCCGGTTTGACTCTTGTGCAAACCTGGAACCCAACTTCATCCACAAATACAAATGCTTTATCATCATTATTTAAAAGCATACTTAAAAATCTCTCAGCGTAGATACGTCTCTTCTCCAATGTCGTAGGATCGTTTCTCTTAACCGGTGAAAGTGTTACGCATTTCAAAGTATAATGGAAATTGCGTAAACAACGATCAATGGTGGGGATAGATACATTTTTCCCAATATTATTTATCGTCATCTCAACCAAGTTTTTCAGTGTCAGAATTGGGTTTTCATCAACCCATTCTTTAATAGTTTGTTTTTCACTCGGCGTCAATTTCGATCTTTTATCGCCGCCCCTTTTCAGTGGTGTTATTCTTCCTTCAGATTCCAACCTTTTTACGATATTATATACACTTGTTCTTTTAATTGCGACCATTTCAGATATGCTGAAAATCGTAATGTTCTGAGAATAAAGCGAAATCACACGCTCTCTTGCGTGCTGGTCAATTGTATCATACTTTTTTACACGCGAATCTACACTGACAGTCGTTTCTAATTCAACAGAGGCATTATTTGATTCGTCCCTCACAGCATTCACCCCCGGGGATGATGGCTCGTTTGTGTCAATAACGTTATTGCTTATGTGCCGGTCATTTACGTCATTTACCGCTGTTTCTTCGTTATTATTCATGGGTATCAAATGCAGAGGGAATGTAGACATATTTTAAATTGTTTAATAAGTATTCTTTAATTGATTGTCTAAATTGATTGGAAAATTGTCTAAATTGATTGTGAAATATATATCACTTTTTTGAAATTTCAAATTTGATCGTTAAAGTGTCTAAATAGGTCGGAAAACCCTATATATTAATTTATTTGAAATAGGGATTATTTTGTTTGAAATACTTTATCAAATTAAGTGTAAAAACCTGTAACATTTATATCGAAAATTTGAAACTGAAAAAATTCTTTTTTTTATTATAAAACTAACATGTAAGCCTTACATTTACTGTACAATGACAGAAATTAACAAAATTTATATTTGGTAACTATGTCTTGATTTGTTCTTATTTGTAACCCATTATCACAAAATTATAAAGTTTCACGATGAAATTTTAGTTTTGCATCAAATATTTTCTCAAAATTTTACTTTTTATTTTTTCTCGTGTAATTACTTCAAAAATTTTTTTTCTTTTTAAAAATTTATAAGGTGACAAGAGTAAAACTACATTGCTAAAATCGTTTTCTGATACTTTTTTAATTTTACAATTTAATATTAAAATTAAAATTTATTTTCAATTTCTCCTTAATTGTTTTCAAATATTTTATTTTCATATCTACTTATTTCACTCAGTAGTACACAATTATTTCAAATGTTGACTTTTTAAATATATTTTTTACAAAATAATTTATAAAAAAATGTTATTATTATTTTTCAATATTGCACTAAAATTTTATATTTTTACTTTCAACAATTGGTATTATGATAAAACTTTCTATAATTTTACTAATTATTTTCTAAACGAATAAACGATGGGGAATTTTTAATAAATTATTGAAAACCTCAAATAATAGAAATATATTTCTACCAGTCTATAATTTATCAATTTCAAATATTATTGATGCATGATGCAAAAGCTATGCTTAAATGACTTAATTAAATAATTTCAATAAATTCGTTAATCCAATATTAATTGTTATGTATTTTGATTAATTCACCAATGCCTCACATAATACCATTCCTCAATAATTATCAAAGTTTTAAGGCACACTGAAAATTAGTTAAATGTGTTCCTCAACAATTTTTCTATGCTCAATATATTCAAACCATTAAACCGAATATATTTATGATGAGTGGAGTAAGTGGGCAATTGAAGGAACGGGAAAAGATCGTGCTAGTAAATTGCCTAACTTTCGGATTAAAATTTAAAAAAACACGTTGATTCGGAGAGTCATAAAATCGCTCAAAATATATTGGAAGGAATGTTTGAATATAGTTTTCATTGCAGAAGAAGAACAAACTATCAAAGTATTCAGAAGTGCGTAATATCTATCTAAAAATAACAGAGCGTTTACCGATCATGAAAAACTTACAATTTAATTTAGGTTCAATTCTTCATTCTCAAAATACCGCAAAAATATCATTAATCATATACCAAATGAAATGAGGCAGTTAATTTCACGAATTGTTAGTTTAGAGTCAAAATTGAGTGTCCTTATTGACGAATCAACAAGTTTGAGTAACAAAACGACTTTGTGCGACCTTGATTCTCAAGATGCATAACATATTGAGAATAAACTATTAGATATCCTAAAAATACAAGTACTTAAAATACCACTGGATTGCAATTGTCACGGATAGAGTAAGTGGAATGGTAGGAATATATTCTGGCGTGGTAACTCGACTTCGACAAAGATATTCGAATCTTTTCATTTAGCATTGTTTAAATCAGGGGTTTCAAACACGCGGCCCGCAACGAAAAAACATAGATTTGTAATTTAACCAAACTTATTTAACAATTAAAATCATAATTGGCTGTATAAATTAAAACTACTCTTTTTAATTATTTTTATTTATACATATGACGTCTAGTACAATTTAATAATGGCTTTATTACGTCTTTCTTATGAATCTTATCGAAAACAGTTTATTTATTTTAAAAATTATTGATTTTATTATTTAAATTATTTAAATTAAAAAAATATAAGTTATATTAAAAATACATATATTTTACATAATTTAAATTTTTGTTTATTTTAATTTAATGTTATTTCAATCAACAAATAATAATTGGCATATTTAAAATTTTTTATACCCATTACAAAATGACTTCGTTATCTAGAAAAAGAAAACTCGTTGATGAAAGAAGGGTTTTCCAAGAGAAGTGGGAGAATTTATATTTTTTCACAGAGGCGAGAGATAAAATTCAGTGCCTTATATGCCAGCAGACTATCGCAGTACCAAAGGAGTTCAACCTTCGCCGGCACTACGACACTATGCATCGTGAAAAATATGATAAATATACTGGAAAAATTCGAGATGAAAAAGTTAACCAGCTTAAAATAGGATTTGATAAGCAACGAAACTTTTTTTCGAATTTAAGCCAATTTGCAGAAAATTCAGTAAAAACAAGTTTTGAGCTAAGCCTGATGATAGCTGAATCATCGCGACCTTTCACAGAAGGTCCATTCATAAAAGAATGTTTTTTGAAGGCCAGCGAAATTTTAATTCCTGATAAAAAGAAACTATTCGAAAGCATAAGTCTGTCTGCTAATACAGTTGCAAGCAGAATAACCGATTTAGCAGATAATGTGAAAAAACAATTTATTGAAAAGGCTGGAGATTTTGAAGCATTTTCGATCGCTCTTGATGAGAGTACTGATTTGGTAGATACTTCACAGTGCGCAATTTTTATAAGAGGAGTGGACAGTAAATTTAATGTAACGGAAGAATTTCTAGACTTGGTACCATTGAAGAATACCACAACGGGACGTGATTTATTTAAAGGATTGGAAGATTGTCTTGAAAAAGCTGGATTACCATGGAACAAACTTGTATCAATGGTCACGGATGGAGCGCCAGCTATGTGTTCACAAACAATCGGTGTTGTTGGATTGGTGAAGACCAAACTACAAAGCCTCAATATACCAAATAATAATTTCACTAGCTTACATTGCATTGTGCACCAAGAAGCTCTGTGTAGCAAAAGTATTAAAATGATGGGTGTCATGGATGTGGTTGTGAAAACGGTCAATTTTATACGTTCACGAGGCTTAAATCACCGACAGTTCACTTCTTTCCTAGCAAGTATAGAAAGCGAATATCGGGAAATTCTTTATTACACCGAAGTTAGATGGCTGAGTCGAGGAAATGTGCTGAATCGTTTTTTTGCACATAGAGAAGAGATTTATTCTTTCATGAAACTCAAAAAGAATGAGGTTCCACAGCTTACTGATGCCAAGTTTATTTGCGACCTTGCCTTTCTGACAGATTTAACTGGTCATTTGAATGCATTAAATTTAAAACTTCAGGGCAAAAGACAAGTCATTACACAGATGTATGACAGTGTTAAATCATTCAAAGTCAAATTGTCTTTATTTCAAAGACAGCTTATTGTAGGCAACTTAGCCCATTTCTCAACTTTGAATTCCTTAGGAAAAGTCGAAAACCAATCCCTGAAAGAATATGCAGATATAATTTCAGATTTGCATCAACAATTTGTTTTACGTTTTAACGATTTTAAGGCACTTGAACCACATTTTCAGCTTTTTGCAACACCATTCGCCGTTGAGATTGAAAATATAGCAGAGGAACTGCAGATTTAAACTTTAAATCATAGACTCGACTTATCTGTATCCAATGCTATAAAAGATGTTCGTGGCGTAAACCATATTAAATCTTTTGTGGGCAAACTATATACATTATATAGTCAGTCTCTTAAAAATTCTCATGCTTTAATGTAGTGAATTGCAAGTAGTTTGTAAATAAAGTGTGAGTTATATGGGATTCATATGAATCGTTACACCGTCGATTCAAATTTAAAAAATTGCATTTCTTGGTTTAAAGAAAAAACTTAAAAGTCACGAATTTTTATTAGATTTTGGGCTTATGTATAAAGTGCTTCAAGAATTGTCAGTATTATCTACAGAACTAAAATCGTGAACAACAATACTACCAAAAGCTGAATTATAATTTCAAAGAAAAACCTGGTGAAAAAACAACTTTAATAGCAGATGAAGAATTAATATTTAAAAATACACTTGATCATGGGCGTCCGCAGGAATTTTCCAAGGGGCGGGGCAAAAATATTTTTTTACCAAGTAGGCAATTTTTCTAGGGGGAAAGAGAGTTGAAAAAAAATCCGTGTATTATAATGATTTGGGGCATTATACAAAATAGGACTTTTTTTTCGTTTATTTACAAAATAGAACACTTTTTTTATTAATTTTTTTTGTCTTGGGTTTTTCCAACATTGTTTGAGCGCATCTATTAAAATGTGTTTAAATTAATCGAAAAATAGAATGGTTTGGGAAATTCAAGGGGGGGGGCAAGTGCCCCTACTTGCCCCCCTTGCGGACGCCCATGCACTTGCTATTAAAATAATTCCAATCAATCGAAATCAAGTTTATTCAAAGTATGGTTGATAGAATGAAATTAAGACTGTTCTGATTCGAAAAGAAAATGTTCAACTTCTTAAGGATATTTCTGCTTTAGATCCAACCAATATAAAAACTAATGACATGCGATATGAAAATCAGAAATAAGGAGAATTTGTAGACGATTTAATATCGATGAGTTAGGAGCCATTACAGAATTAAGAGACTTCACGGAAAATATAAAATTTGTGCCGGAGAAATAAAAGCTGCTATTAACTGTAGTATCCTCATTACCGTGTTCGACAGCTGAGTGTGAACGTGGTTTTAGTTTGGAGAATATTATAACTGATATACTAGTTTTTCAAAATATATCAAAAACACATTTCAGCTAAGTTCCAGTGAGATGTGTTCTGATGCATCTCGCAAAGCTCTTTGCCACATATTTCAAGTACAATAAAAGTAAACGATCTTAAACGTCTCCTCACTTATTTATATGGCATAGCTCTGATTCTCACAGCCGTATACATACTTCTGATTTTACTATTACAGCACTGTTATATTGTTATATTGTAAACTATGTTCGTGTATCGTTGACCGTGTAAAATATTTGCAATGGATAAACACAGAAGTTCAGAAAAACAAGATCCAAACATTTTATTCTCTTTCTATTGATATTCCTGCCAATAAGATTGTCGAGGGATTTTCATCTGCAAATATTCTTCTAAACAAATTGCGAAACAGACATTAAAATATGTTCTCATTTTTCAAAGTGTTTCAAGTGTACGTTTAATCACTGAAAAATTAAGTAGAAGGCATTTTGTTGGTATTATTGAATATTTGTGTGATAAAACATATTTATAAATGTGAATGGGTCGGAAATCAAAGGAAACAAATATTTTAATTTTCTTGTTATCGAAAATATCATTTTTAGCATACTTGAAAAGTATTCCATAGGAAATCACAATTTGGTTTTGATAATTTAAAATTATTAATAATAATAATAATGATAATAATAATAATAATAATAATAATAATAATAATAATAATAATATTTTTAATAATATCAAAATTTGTAAATATTGGATCTCTACCCGTTGTAGTCCTCTTGGTTAAAGGTTGGTTTTTATTGTAGCTATAATTGGGTTGAGATAAAAAGAATCGTTGGATAATTGCATGAATTAGTGAATTTTAATGAAAAAGTTAAGGAACCACGAAACAATGCGAGAATATTTAACGATCTTATCGAAATTAAAAGGAAATTGGGCTATGGTGGAAAATAAGAGTACTGATTTTGAAAATAAATAAATAAATAATTCTTTACAATATAAAGATCCAATAACCGTTGATTCAATGTTGAGGCTTGTTAGAGTTCTGCAAAAAAAAGTTCAAATATATGTATGGAACAAACGAAGTTAACTTGATGAATGGATGGCTAGAAAAAGGATTGGTTTTGATAATTTCTTTAACCTCTTAAGTGGTATATTCCTGTCAAATGAAATGTGCTCCTCTGTGGCGAGTTTTTGTTATCCGCTAGCGTATATATACTTCTTAGGTATAGTGTTACAAAAAATAAAATAATATCTTATTGGATGATATGAGGAAGTTAAAAGATTCTTAAAGATTAATTAGAAATTTGCTAAAAATTTTAAAAATATTTTTATTGAAAAATATTTTAAAAAGAAGAAATTTATCAATTTTAAAAAATATTTTTATCAAAGAAATATTTTAAGAAAATCTGAAATTTGTTTAAATAACAAAAATAAGATCAGACAAGTTTTTGAGATATCTTTTATTAAATAAAATTTATGGAATTATTTAGTGATTTAAAAACGGATGAGAATCCTAATATGGTGGCAGCGATAAACACCGACGCGATTACCGAAAGATTATTGCCAAAAGTGTTCTGTCAAGGTGATAACTTGGAAAAATTCATCAGAAGATCCGATATCTATTTCGATGCTAAAGGCATCAATAAAAAAGAACAGGAAAGATTAACCGCATGCATGATCGATGGGGATCTATTGGATAAATATGCGAAAACAGTTAAAAAAGCAGAAGGATTTCAAGCCAGGTTACGAATGGCATTTGATTACGAAAGAGACGTAATAAAGGATATGGAAAGTTTATTGAATTATAAAAGAAGAGGCGAAGAGATTGAAACATATTTTAAAAAAGTGGAGGACCTTGTTGACAGGTTGTTTGAGAACAAAGAATTCACCAAAGAGAAAATAACAGCAAAGATGTTGATAGTATGTGCTGAGAATAAAGAAGTTGAGAAAGAAGTAATATTGCGGAAGATAAAAAGCACAGAGGAGATAAAGGAAACATTAATTCTGATGAATAAAGTGGACAGGCAGAGAGATCATATCAACGCTTTAAAAAGTTATGCAAGAGTGGTCTATCCACAGAAAAGAGGACAATACAAGCAGAAAGATGAAAGAGAAGAAGTCAGGCGACGAGAACCAGAGTGCTGGCTATGCCACAAAATAGGCCACACAAAAATAGAATGTCCAGTAAGAAGTAAGATAGAGTGCTGGACATGTCACAGAAGCGGACATATCAGTGGGAATTGTCCAGATAAAAAAGTGCCAAGATGTTTTGGTTGTGGGAAAAGCAATATAAGGAGGTTATGTCAAGAAATGCGGTGTAAAAGATGCAACAAAAATGGTCATAGATCAGAAGAATGTTATACAAAGTCGAGTTACAAGAAATCGATAGAGAAACAAAGACCGACAGGAAACAGATACAGTCGGATTAATGGAATCGAAGAAGAAGAGGAAATGGAATCGTGCGTAGAGACAAATGAAGATAATTTTAGCAGGACGTACCCAAACAAAAGGGCTCCACCAGTAGAGGAGTTGGTTAGAGCCAAATACTAACAGAAAAGTGGACGGGATATCCTCAAGGGGTAGAAAAGTGGGAGAATGTAGGAAAGGTAAGTGAGAAAGTATACAGGTTCCTAAGGAGAGAAAGGTTTGAAGAGGAAGTGGAAAGAATTGGAACAATTGAAACGGGACAGGAGGTAGAAATTGTATATAACAAGCTACAGGGAAGACCTAGTGTAACAGTAATGATGAATGGGTAAATTTTCGACTGTTTATTAGACACCGGAGCACGAATAAACGTAATGAGTGTGAACTGTTTTAACAAGTTACGAAGACAACAATTGATGAGAAGCGACGATAAGTTACCATGTGCAAACGAAAGTACGATAGAGACAATTGGAAGAACAAAGGTTAAAGTAACTATCGGAGATATTTCTAAGGAAGTTAGATTCATTGTGGCGGAGAAAGTGACACCAGAGGTGATTGGAGGAGTAGAATTACAAGAAGCATTTGGTTATAGGCTGACAAAAAAGAAAGATATCGAATCTAGTGAAAAAGACAAGAACTATATTTGTAACATTGAAGCAAAATTCGGCAGACAAATAAAGGATGGAGAAAGATTGACGCGAGCGTTGGAACATCTAAAGATTGATGAGGATAGTAAATTGAAGGAAATAATAACGAACAGTGGAAACGTGTTTATGGCGGATAAATGGGATGTGGGTCGCACGCATTCGGTAAAACATAAGATAATTACAAGAGGTGAACCGGTAAACATAAAACCATATTGTCAACCATTGAATTTGGAAACAAAAATTGAAGAAGCAATACAAAATTTGTACAAAAACGGGATTATACGGAAATGCAACTCTCCATGGAACACGCCGTTAATCTGCGTATGGAAAAAAGAGAAAAAAGATATTAGGCTATGCTTGGATTTCAGACAGCTGAATGCAGTAACAGAGAGGCAGGCATTCCCAATGCCAAACATAGACGAGATGTTAGATGTGTTAGGAGGGTCCGTTTATTTTAGCTCAATCGATCTTGGTAATGCATATTACCAAGTGGAGTTAGACAAAGAATCGCAAGAGAAAACAGCATTCTCAACAAAGAAAGGGCAATACTGTTTCAATAGAATGCCGTTCGGAATCGCTGCAGCACCAGGTACGTTCCAGGAAATGATGACAAAGGTAATAGGCAAAATAAATGGAGCAATGGCCTATTTGGATGACATTCTGATTTATTCGAATAGTAAAGAAAAACATTATACAATACTCAGTGAAGTATTAAAAGCGATCGATGAAGCAGGACTAAAGATTAACCCAGAAAATATCAAATAATAAAGAAAAAAATCAGATTCTTAGGACACATAATCAGTAAAGAAGGAGTAAAAACCGATCCTTCTAAGATTCAGGCTATACAAAACTTTGGGAAGCCAAGTTGCGTAAAGAAACTTCGAAGCTTTCTAGGCATTTGTAATTATTATAGAAGAATCATCAGTGAGTATGCAAAGAAATCAAGGATGTTAGAACAATTATGTAGCGGTCCGAGTAACAAAAAACTGGAATGGACTGAAGGAACGAATAACGTATTCGAGGGAATGAAGTTAGCACTCACAACGGCACCGATTCTATGCTTTCCAGATCTGAGAAAGGAGTTCATTTTAGATACTGATGTCAGTTTTCATACCATCGGAGCAGTGCTTTCCCAAAGAGATAAAGATGGAAAGGAGAGAGTAATTGCGTATGGATCACACTCGATGACGAGCGATGAAAAAGGATATTGCATTACAAGGAAGGAACTATTGGCGGTATACTATTTTTGTATTCATTTTAAGCACTATCTCTACGGAAGAAGATTCACGCTAAGGACAGACCACAAGGTGATCACGTTTATGATGACAACCAAGAAGCCAATTACTTCACAATTCCAAACCTGGATCAATTATTTGAGCAGTTTGGATATAATCGTTGAATATAGAAAGGGTGTTAATCACCAAAATGCAGACATGGTGTCCAGAACTAAATGTGAAACGTGTGTTCAATGTCAAATGGCTCACGAAGAAGCTAAGAAAGGAAAGATAAAAACTAGATTATTAGACTCGATCAGAGAAGGTAGAAGCATCAATCAACAAATAAATTTGGAAGAAGAATTACGAAAGAAAACGATGATACCTGAAAACAAGATACAAGAAACCATAAAGGAAATACATAGACTATTGTGTCATGCTGGAGTCGAGAAGATAGCTGATTATATGAAAGATAGATATATTGGGAAAAACCTGTGGAGTCAGATTCAGAAAACTATTCAAAGTTGTGAGACTTGTCCAAAAACCAAGGCTATAACAATTACAACGAAGGAACCAGTAAAAAAATTAGAATCAACCGAAATGTTCGAAATTATATTCGTGGATATAAGTGGACCGATGCAAGAAACAAAAGGACGTAAGAAGTATATATTGGGTATAATAGACCAGTATAGTAAGTATCAAGTCCTGACAGATATAACAAGACAAGACGAAGAAACAATAAAAAAAACGAATTTAGAAAAATGGATTTTAAGATTTTTTAAGGAGATAAAAGTTGATTGTGGGAAGGCGTTTGAATCAGGAATGTTGAGAGAATTCACAAAAGAAACTTGATATTAAGTTATGCTTTTCGAGTCCATATGTTAACAAAAGTAATATTTATGATATATTTTTATTCGTCTTATGCGTCTTGTAATGCATATGTTGATGACGTATATATCCGTCATAGCCACTTAAGAGATTAATACAATAATTGATCATTTGGCAATTTGTTACAATCCAAATTATTTTTTTCTCTCTTAATAAATGACTGAAGTTTTATTTTATTGTTATATTTTAGTTTAATCACAAGATACTTATATTATTTATTTATTCATTTATTTTAAAAATCAGTAGCCTTATTCTCCAGTCATTGTCATTAAAAATATAATTAATATGAAAATAAAACTATCACATACTCATGTTGATTGAAAAAGGCATAGGGCACCCAATCTAATTTCACACTCATATAGGAACGTAATAATTTTTCAATATGTTTTACATTCATTGTTGGATCAAGAATTAAATTTCTCAAAAATTTCAGCAAATCTTTGAATGATAACTCTCCACAATGGAATTGGTAATCATAGAAATGCTTCTTTTTTGTAAGTGAATTTCTAATAGTTCCATATGACGCCAGTTTTTAAAAGAATTTAAAATTAAAATAATATTTTAATATCAAACAGAAATGAAAAAAATTGATTTACATTAAATAAATAATTCAAAATTTGAAAGTCCATAATAATATGCCTGAAGACGTCTACTAAAGAATCTTCGGATTTTCAAAATAAAAATGTTTTGATATGTTTTGATAACAGTTATTACACAGGCAAGATATAACGCATAAAATTAGATAGTTTTTGAAATGGAAATATATGTGACTTTACACATTAATATATTTTTGGAAACAAAATTACTGAAGAAATTGATGAAAAATTTTAAAAGTATGTTTCACGTGATTTCTGATCCATCACGGATTTTTTTAATAATCTGAGAGAGCAGTGATAAGTGCCAATTTAAACAATATTTATAAAAATATTTTTATGAATATAAAATGTAATATTTTCTTCATTTAAAAAATAAAAATCTATTGAGCTGGCCAATAATAGTGTGACCATTTGTAAGCGTTTACCGCGTACAGTAAGCGTTTTCAACCCACTGTACGAGTATGAAAAGTGTACGCGAAATGTCCGCGTTTTCAAAAAATAAACAAATTTTAAATTAGTTAGCAGACATTTTTTGTTTATGTGTCCTAAAATAAAAATAAATTACAAAACAAATTTAAATGTGACTTTTCATAAAAAATTAAGTAATGGTAAGTACCTATATATGACCATATGACGTTATTCAGTTTTTTGAGTAATTTTTATGAAAATTTAAGATAAAAAAGTAATTTTAAAAGATTTAAAAGAACAAATTCAAACCAGAAAAGACAAACAGTTTCTTCCTTTTATGGTTACCCAACTATTAAAAAACGCTGAAAAATCAAATAATGATATTAAGAAAAGGTTTATGAAGGAAGTTGACAGTTTTTATCGTATTTGTTCGGAATACTTAGAAGAATGGACTCAACATTTTAAAGTGTATATATTCGCATGGTCATTACTTCATGAAAATGTAAAATGGGAACAAGTTACTGACATAATTTCTTATTTGAAAAATTTAGTTCAATTTGAAATCGATGACAATGAATTATTTGATGAAGTTCATAGAGTGAATTTGTATTGTAGTACAATTTGTACAGAAGAAAAGTTTGTAGAATGACACTTAAAAGCAATCGAACCAGACAAACTTTGGGTTGAAATTTTTTCTCACTT
>CAUHTR010002646.1:0-56143 GCA_959609185.1 Schmidtea polychroa | reverse complement strand
NTCAAATAGGACTTCTTAAAAAATGAAAAATAGACAAACTCTAAAAATTTCAAGGAAAAAGATAATAAAAGAATAAGAAATGATTTACTCGCGAGACAAATAGACATACTTCATCTGAAAGAGTTGTGATCCTCTCAAATATAATAAAAGATTGAAAATTGAAATTAATCAAAAACGATTAGAATCAAATAAAATCTGACGGACGTTATCATATTAATAGAGTGAAATGGCTATTAATAGAAAACTCTTTACATTTTTGTGATAAAAATTAAAAAATTTATCTCAAAATATTATAAAAATTCAATTGCTACTAATTTTTAAAATTAGTATTCTTTAGGGATTTAATAGAAAAACTGCCTTGGGGTATAAAATATAAAAGATAATGAAGAAATAATTATATCAAATTTATTCACGAAATTTCCTCATTAAACATGATGTCGAAGCTTTTAAGTATACATTCAAGTGCAGGAAATAGTGGTCAATGAGATAATGATATATGTAATACAACAAGTATCGAAAAATAAGTAAGTTGGTTAATTTTAAGTACACAATAAAAAGCACAAAAGTAAAATTCAAAGCAGATAATAAATAGTTCAATTAGATGCAAATATTTATAAATGTATGAGGAGCTCAAATGTGGCATTTTATTTTAAATTATTTGTTTTAAGCCTTCAAAATATTTATTACATTTGTTTAAATTAGCAATAAAATGAAATGCAATTGATATTAGATGCTAATAATATTAGATTTCAATAACAATTGAGAAATCCAAAAATTGATCGAATTCAAATTCAAAAATACAGTTTGCGCCTTGGCGAGAGAAATACAGCTCTACTGGTCTTCTAATTATTGGAAAAAAGTCTCCTCATTTATAAAAATTTCTATAGCGGTAGTTTGAGGCATGAAGTTATAACGATATTTTTGCATTTTTTGGTTATCGTTGAACTTTAATCTTCCCAAATTTATTTTTAAATTTGTATTGAGTTTCTAGTCAGATTTCTGTTTAAACTTTGACCTATACAGTTTTCGGCTTTATTTCAAAACTTAATAAAATACTTAATAAATGTGTCATTAAAACAGTTTTCGCTCGATACACTTTTATATTTAAAATAATTGTTTATATTTCATTTATAAATTTATATTTATAAATGGTTTCAATCGTTAACTTTATTGAATCAGAAATTAATAGCCATAAATAAAGTAAAAATAAATCAAAAAATTTAATATGAGACAAATACAAAACGGTATTCAACAATAAATGAAAATAGACTGTCTAAATAATTATAAAAAGATCTAACTAAATTGACAGTTGTTCAATTGCAATTGTTATTAGATTGATAACATTTCATGACACTTTGTAAAGCCACCCAGTCAAACCCACCTTGCTAACATTGACAGTGAACGAAAAAAAATACTGCTCATTCCAATTCGGAATGAAAACGAAAAATAATATTTCCCTTCTTTTTTACCGGTTTTATTGTATATTGTTATTTATTACTTATATATTGTTATTCGATAATAATAAAATAATAATAAAATTTTAACTTTAGCAACCAAATTTTACAATAAAATATTGTAAGTTAAAGGAAACAACAATATACATCAAGATTTGTATTTATTTTAAAACCAAATACTAATTTTTATTCTTAACAAAACAACATAATTCCAATAGGATTTTTGTTTGTTTAAAACAATTTGTAAAGTAATTAAATTTTAGTGTAAAAAAATAATAATGATACCATCAAGTCATGCAAAAGACAATTAATAATGGCTACTATGACAAAACTAAACTTCAGCAAGTCTTCTAAAAATGAAAGATTTGGTATAAATGTTATTTTGTTTATCTAGTTAACTGGGAAATAGAAATATTTTTAAACTCCAACTAATACCGGCCGTTACCGAAAAAATTACCATTATTGCAAGCTAAGAGATATTGTTGACTGAACTAAAATATTATTTTTTAATTTTTATTATGCGTCAAAACAGTTCATTTATTTAGGAAATATTTTCACTAATAGACCAAATTTTGACATATGCCATAACTGTGAACAGAGAAATTCTATCAGTTGTAATGCTTCATTATTTACTTACATTAATTAATCAGAAATAATTATAAGATAGCAAAATTTAATAATTCATAATAATAAAAATATTAATTATTTATAATAGATTTGGTCACAACCAAAGGAAATATTTTTACTTTTCCAAATTCACTTTAATTATAATAAATTCTCACATGCAACAAATGAAAATTTTTTAGTCATATTTTTGCATTGGAAAGCTGTTTTTGGAATTTTTCAATTTTTCAATAAGTGATAATTTATTAATTTATATTTTCTTAGAAATTGTTTGAAAGATTTTTTAGTTATCAATTAAATTTTACAGCTAAAATAATTTTCCATTGAACTTTCTATTGAATTTTTATTGAAATTATGTAAGTTTTAATTATTTTTGTTTTGTGAATTGTTTGTTTAGACATTATAAACATTTCAAGAAAACTTCACTATAGAAGATATTCAAAATAAAATTCAATTACTAAAAATTATATATTTTGAAAATCGAAAAAATTTAATTTTTTTATAGGATAATTTTAAGGTAAAAATAGAAAAGTAAATTGAAATTATTATTAAGTTGTTTATTAGCAAAATTTGATAATACTTTTTATGAATAAAATTTTTATTTACTAGCAATTAAATTGCTGAGTTAATTTGTTTTTACAATAATTTGAAATAAAGCTTACAATCTAATAGAAAATTTTAATTTTGTTTATAAATATTTTATAATTTAATAATAATAATAATAATAATAATAATAATAATAATAATAATAATAATAATAATAATAATAATAATAATAATAATCTAATAATAATTAATAATAATAATAATAATAATAATAATAATAATAATAATAATAATAATAAACCAATAAAATGAATATTTAAGCCTTTTGCTGCAAATAATGTATTTAATGAAAGAATTTTCGACTATACGATAGTCCTTGTATAGTCGTATAGTCGAAAATTCTTTCATTAAATACATTATTTGCAGCAAAAGGCTTAAATTATCATTTTATTGTTTTAAATAATAAATGCTGCTACCAAGCAATCATCATTTAATAATAACAATGATAATAATAATAATAATAATAATAATAATAATAATAATAATAATAATAATAATAATAATAATAATAATAATAATAATAATAATAATAATAATAATAATAATAATAATAATAATAATAATAATAATAATAATAATAATAATAATAATAATAATAATAATAATAATAATAATAATAATAATAATAATAATAATAATAATAATAATAATAATAATAATAATAATAATAATAATAATAATAATAATAAAATTATCTACAATTACTGTATGATCTCTAATAAAAACGAGATGGTAACGATATATCATATACTATTAGAATTAAAAACTTTTTTTGGAAATTAAGTGAGTTAATTATTCTAAATATAATTTTTATTTTAGGTATTAAAATCTGAAATTTTCTAGTACTTTTCTAAAATTTTTACAATAATAATTTTTACAAAAATAATTTTTTCAAATTTTTTACAAAAAAGTGTTACGCAATCTTTTTTGAATTGGAAAAAAATTGGAAAAAAATGTTGCGGCACCACCTTTCCCCATTTTGTAAATTTCGAAAAAATAACTTATTCAAAATTTGTAAAATATTTTTATTCAAAGGAAACAAAAAATTTATTTCAATGATATTTGCGATCAAGTTTTTGAGAACAAAATTTCTTCAATCTTGGCTCAATGTTTGACAAATAGACAAGCATTTCTGCATCCACCATCTGTAGTCACTCGCGTTTCTTGGATTTGATTTCCGTCAACGCTGAAAATCCAAATTCGCAGAGGTATGAAGAGTCGAAAGAAAACACGGACTTGACCGCTTTTTCACTCAATTCTGAATATTGACTTCAAAGTGAGCCCTGTAAATCAAAACATTCTTCAACTTTCCTCTTCTACCATTGTTGACATGGAATCATTGTAAAAATGTATGAAAGGATTATTTACTCAGTCATTTTGCTCTGTATTCAGTGAAGGAAAATACTTTGAAAATGCCAGTGCAAGATTTTAAAGCGTCTCATAAATTTCTCGAGAAATTTTAATTTTGTCAGGAGATGAGTTTATGCCAGGTAAGAAATCAAAAGCGAGTTTTGTGACTTGGTGATCCGCAGCTGCAACTTGTCTTCGAACGCCTTTAGTTTTCCAGTGATGGTGATAATGTTTCCTTTGCTCCTTGTAGGCTCAAATTCAGAGTGTTTAATTTCTCTAAAATATCATTCTCAAAAGACACTTACAACCACCAAACGTCATTATGCAGAAACTCAAAATCATTAGTATCTTCAGTTCTAAAATATGAAATAACTTCGATTCGTAAAAGTAATCGAACGTCGGTATGAAATAACAGGCATTTGTAGTCAGATTCCATAACCTCGCATAAGTACACAAAAAGTTTAGTGCGCAATGGATTTGACTTGACATAGTTAACAACTTTTATGACATAATTTCATTGTCCTGTAAAGCAGATCGGGAGGCCTTGGAAACCAAAGCTTCACGGTGAATCATGCAATGCACAAGCTTAATACTTGAATTAAGTTTTAATAATTGCAAAACAAATCCTTTTCTTCCACCTTGCTTCGAAAAAGCTGCATCTGTGCAGATATTGACGCATTTTCCCCATTTTATTTCTCTTGATTTAACGTTTTGATCTACGAGTTCGAAAATATCTTGACCTATAGTAGTTTCCTTCAGTTCAGAACAGAAAAAACTTTGATTCTCGATCTGCCCATTTTTGATGATTCGCAGGAATGGAAGCAACTGGGCTTTACTGCAGATGTTTGTCGATTTATCAATTTGGAGTGCCCAGAATTTAGTAATGTCATCAACTACATCGTAAAATGCTCTCAAGACTGATTATCAATATCTTCAGACATATCTTTAATTCTGCATGAAATTGTATCATATTTGCAGCAGCCTAGGTCCTAATCATGGAAGCAATAGCAATTTCTAACACTTGCAAAGTAATATTCTCAGAGTCAGTATACCTTTTTTTCTTAGCCAAAAGTTGGACAATCTTGTAGCTTGCGATTTGAGCATTTTCGGACACAGGGCAAAAATTCTTCAGTTTTTTGGATTGTTTTTGTAAGTTGCAGTGAAGTTTCTCAAAGTGATCTCTTGTTTTGTTTATATATTCTGGATGCCTTGTTATTAAATGTCTAGAAAGTTTACTTGGTACCATCGCCTCATTTGAGAGAGTTGCAGAGCATAACAAGCAAATTGGAATCGAGTTGTCCTTTCGGATGTAACAAAACCAAATTTATGATAGGAATGATTGTAATTGCCTTTCAATGAGTTTTGTTGCTTTGTTTGCTTGATTTTATTGTCAACCGTTTCCTTTTACTCGCAATCCTGAGATCGATTCACGTACTTGTCCATTATTTACGCTTCAAAATATTTTAAAATAAATAAATTCAATGCTTATATATTTTACATTACTTAAGATTTAATCTTTCGTGAAATACAATTTTAATATTGTCAGTTAAAATTCAAAATTTACTGATTTTAAAATTTCAACAAATTTTTATCAAATTACAAAAAACGTTAGCAATTTTAAATATTTGACAAATGCTTCGCGGCACACGATAAATATCTTCAGGCACACTAAATATTTGCAGAATCAATATTGATTTTTAATTTTTTTAGGCTTAGTAATTTATCTCCTACAATAATTACTTATATTAATTATTATTAATTATTATTATATTAATTACTACATTAATTGATTGATGGTCCACAATGATACATTTTTTTGTATCAAAGCGATCGTGTTTAATTTTACACAATACAATTTATGACTAATAAATATAAATTTAGAACTATTTAGTACTATTTAGCGAGGAAATCTAATATCAAAAAATTAGAATTATACTTCATATTTTTACCACTTTTACAATTCATTTTTAATCTTAAAGGAACTGCTTGATAATATAATTAATTGCATTTTCCATCCTATGATATTATTTAATGTAAATCTAAAGGTGTGGCAAGGAAGTCTTCTACTTTTTCTCTAAATTTTCAAACCACCCTTTCCATTATCAAATTAATTGCATCTTCATCTTGTTTAATTCATTGATATAAAAATATACTTACATAAACACATATTTAATTAACTGTTTTATTCCAATATAAAATAACTAAAACGGTTGGATTTTATTTAATTTAGTTAAAAATTCTAATTTAATCCGATCTGGCGTGTTGAACACTTCCTAAAATGGGATTGCATATATCCAGTGGCGAGCTGTGAAAAAAACAACAAAGGGCTCGCAAAAAAAAATTTAGGTGTTTTTCGTCCAGAAAAAGAAATGCTTTTTCCGAATTTGCTTTTTAGTAAAATATAAAATCGTCCAGAAAATTCTTTTTGATATACAAATGCGGTAAAATTGTTTTAAAAATGTTTACTACCAAAATAATAGAAATTTTAATTTGAAGTGAAGCGCTAAATCACAGTTGAAAGAACAACAAGCGGCTCGCAAAATTTTTAAAAAGTTTACAAGGGGCTCTGTCAAGCCCCCGCGGGACATGCATAGCTCACCACTGCATACATCTAATGGGATTAATAAACAAATTTGTTTTAATTAGTTACTTTTTAAAAACTTAATTCACTTTTGCATTTTTCGATCAACTTTTCAATTTGTCATAAAATTATATTTGACATGTTCTGGCAAATTAATATTTATCTTATATTGGTTTATTAGCTGATCGGGCAAGATATTCATTCACATCCTATAACCAATTTTACAGAATTCCTATAATAAATTCATTAAGCTTTAATTATATTTCATGTAATTTAATCAATTACAGTTTTTCTTAAAACTGATTTTTGTAGAATCGATAATGACAAGATTTATTACTGTTTTAATTAATTAATAAAAAAAATTAATTAATTAAAGGTTTCAGTTTTACCCCTTATATGTAATCTAAAGTTATTAGACCAATATTTTACATAAATTTATTTTATCTTCTATCATTTCCTATTGAAATTAATTGATTAATTTACATTATTTCAATAATTAACTTTTTGAGTTAGCTCTACAAAACTTTGACTTAAAACAATTATAAAACAAAAATGAGTTAATTGATAAATTATTTGTCATACGCGAACATTCAATAAAATGTAAAATTTTATAAAATTGATAAATTATTAAATTTTATTTTAACTTGTTTTCTTTACAAAATATAGATCAGTCTTATGTTTTATAAAAAGATATAAAAAAATAAAAAATGATATTCATTTTATTTTATTTTTTTTATATTTTTTTATATTCATTATAATAAAAAAAATTAATTCAAGACAGTGCCGAAAATTTGTGTTACATAGCCAAGTTAATTTTTTATCTATATTCAGGGACGGACTAAGACTTAAACAACTTAGGCACATGCCTAGGGCCCGTAATTTTGGGACTATATGCTTTAAAACCCAACTACCAAACGCAAAGTATGTGTCATGACTGAAAAATAGGCCCGGAATTACAATGGTGCCTAGGACCCGCTTTAGCCTTAGTTTGCCACTGTCTATATTCATATGCAAAATAAATGAAATATAATAAAACATAGATTAAAAGTGACCAAAATGATAAATAATTTAACTTATAATTTAAAATTTGTTTTATATTTTACGAATTGTCGGCACAGCATTTTTCATACAAACACTTTGAAAACACCGAATATTCATTATATAGTAAATCGTTGAGCTTACTTACGAGACTATTAACCTGAGACCTTATCAGTATCAAAAGTCACAAGAGTTAAAAATCTTTTTATAAACAGATTTGAAGTTACTTTTTAAGTCCGATGAAAATCCCCAAGAGGTCTCCGTGATCCCCATTTAGAACCACTGATTTACGTTAAATATTTCATCCAAATAT
This sequence comes from Schmidtea polychroa, assembly GCA_959609185.1. Lineage (NCBI taxonomy): Eukaryota > Metazoa > Platyhelminthes > Tricladida > Dugesiidae > Schmidtea > Schmidtea polychroa. Next base: position 48,177 of record CAUHTR010002646.1, on the reverse strand, counting down.
ATTTTATACGGAATATACTGAATTAATAATTTGAGGCTTGGCTTGAAAAGAGTTAAGGAAAAATAAAATAAATATAACTAACAGTTAAGGAAAAGGTTTTAAATAATATTTTAAATTTAAATAAATATTTTTAAATATTTAAATATTTAAATAAATATTTTAAATAGGATAGAATTGAAAAATTTATGTGATATAAATACATTGCGTTGCATTTAATAAAACCTTAATGGAGAGTGTTGGCAGAATTTTACATAATATATAAAATGACTAATTACTTCATACAAAATTTGTATTTCAAATTATTGTGAATTTCACATTTTTAATTATTTACATGGCAAAATTATTTCAAAAAAATGTAAGTTAATTTTAATTTTTAAATATATTAAATAATTAAATAAATATTATATAGTAAATTCAAAAATTATCAAAATTATAAAATTTGATGTAAGTAATTTTTAATAATTATTAATAATAATAATAATTATTAAGAATAAAATATTAAATCTTACAAATTTCTTTGTTCATTTTCCAAATATGAAAATATTTTTCGAGTACTGGTCTCGGAAATGTTTTTTAATTTCATTTAAACCAATATATTTCATTAAAAATGAGAATATTTTTGTTAGATTGTTTTTTTTATTATACAAGTTATATGCACCGTGTTTCATTTTTTCCATCCTTTTTGGGATCCTACACAAATCTTCACTGAGATACACCTTCAATAATATGAAGGAAAAAATCAATGATTTTATAGTATAGAAACATGCTGACTCACTTTGATGTTATTCTTTGCAAGTGCAATGAAATACACTACACTGTAGAAATTGAAAAATTAAATATTACATACAAACACAACCAACCTTCCCTCTAATTTTTGACGGTGCTGTGCGGAAAAATGAAGGTCTGCGCAAAAAAACATGATGTAACATTTTAGTGTGCAACATTTGTGAAAATCATATTTACAGATGTTAACAGCTCTTTTACAAGCCAGGCTTCAATACAATAAAAAACATTTTACACAGAGATGACATTATTCATTATGTAAATTAAAATATAGTTCAAATTATTTCAAGTAAATGATGTCGGTAAAGTGCTAAACATAATTTATTCAACAAAAGCCTCCAAATAAAATATAAGTAGTTCAAAATTTAGAGCATTCATTTATTGCCTGATTTTCACTTTCCACACCTGTCTTTATGGGTGATCCAATGCTTGTAAATCTTATCTAGATCAATAGAGTTTCCTGATGACATATAGAATTTTATGCACATCAAATTATTCAAATGATTTACTTCTAGCCAATTTCTAAATTTTGTTTTAATTAAGTTCATAAGGTTAAAACAGTGTTCGAGGTCTGTACTTGATTCTTGAAATGTGCCACAAATGTCCAGCAGAATCGAGAGCTCTTTCATGTCTTCATTTTTCATGGCACAGTTTATGACGTCTGCGAAAGTTTGAATTGTTTCTGTCTTCATTTTTTCCGCAATCAAGAATTTAAAGTCATCATATTGATCATTGATCTTTGAGATGACATTCTCTTGGAAGTTAGGTATAACACCCGAAAACTCTTCTTAACAGTTTGTTTAAACTGTCTTTGCCAATTTTGAAATTTGACCCTTTTGCAATGGTGCAATGTTCAAATGCTTGCCAATCCTTCAATCTGGGAATTTGTTCTCAAGGTGGTTACACAACAGTTCAACAAATCTAAGAATTTCAGTCTTGTCGACATCACGGTCAATCGAAGTAAAAACTTCCTTCACTGTGTTACTCCAATAAACTGTTTCTCTAAGATATTGCAATCTTATTTTACATATTTTGACCTTTACAAACTAAAATGTTTCAATAGTTGTCAAAATAATTCGTTGAAGGTATTTGCATATTGATGCCAGTTCTCCCAAAATATCATTCATTACTGTCAAAGCCAGTCGAAACTGCGAATTAATAAGTCTCTTCAAACAGTACTTACTGATCGGATCATTTCTCATGTTTACCTGTTCAGTGTAATAATCAATCAAAATGTTGTACTTTCGCTCAAACGATCAATTCCGGAAACTTCTAATTTTTAACTAAACATTGTATAAACTGTCCAAGTAACATTTCAATATCTATGAAACTTGTTTCCAAGAATCATCGATAGCTAAGTCTTCTCTATTAGAAACGCAATGTTGCTCAGGCAAATGATATATCTCACGCCTCAGAATTGCTGCCACTCCATTATTTTTCCCTAGTATGACAGATGCGCCATCTGATGTTAACATTACCATCTTCTGCAAATCAAGATCATTCTCACAATATAACTGTTTTATTGCCGTCACAATAGAGACACCATCGCATGAGGACGTCACACTACCGCGGAATATTGTTCTACAAACAATTTCTGTTTCATGTTAATACTTAAAATCTATCAGCATTTTCTGAACTGAAATATCGGTACTTTCATCTATTATAAACGTATGGAATGCAGATTTTCGCAATTCAGTCATAAGCTGAGTTTTTAAGACAAAGCTTATACACTCACCAACTTTCTGGAATTTTAACATATTTGGCAATATGCTCATGAATATCCGGTACGGAAACCATAGATGGCTTCAGTTTAATAGCAAGAATAACGTTTTCAATCAGCACTTTTACCAAATCTGAAGTTGAACGATTTCTCTCTTCCATCTCTAATAGAACGCTACGGTGTATGGTACTCTCCTATAGCATTCGCAAAATGCCACCACTCTTTTGATTCCGTAGCTTTGTAACTGATTCGGTATGTACTTTTTGATTGAGATGCCGCTTTAAGTAATCAAGTTTTTATTCCTCCCATATTTTTCCGAGCTGAAATCTCCAGCAGCATTTGCGTTTAGCAAATAGTGCAAATAAAACCGCCAGCATCATTGCATGTGAAAATATCTCTAAGCTGGCAATGACATGTACTCTTGCGTGATTCCCCGATCAGACTATGAGCCTCTGATAAAGTCGCTGCCACCAAGGGTCATGCCAATTTCAATAGCATACTTTGGAAACTGTGCGGAGGCTTGCAGCTATAGTGCCGATGAGTTTCAGTAGCTGCTCGGCCGTGCGAGCGTGCAGCTTTTAGTGATCATTGAACACAACCCATAATTCTTCTATAAAAGATTTGTTTTAGACAATTTTTAGAAAAAATTATGTCGGAAAAATTGCTATTCCCTGAAAATAAGGAGATCACATCGTAAGATTTATTTTAATTTTAAAATTAGTTTAATATTTCCTTAGCATTTCAGAAATTTCTGATTAAACTCTTCCATTTTGCGAAAGGGAAAAATGATATTATAAGATTTATATATAAGTTTAACCAATTTATAATTTCCATATTATTTCAGATATTATTGCAACAAAAAGGATAAATTGTAAATTTTATTTTTAAGTTTTAAAAATCTAATATTATTACAGAATTTGTTTAAAAAATACATATTTATCAATTTGTTTTAAATAAATAATTAATTTAAGTTACATTTAATTGAAATAGTTTCACAAATAAAGTAAATAACTTTCTGATAATGTAGTAGAAATTAATAATAAAATTACTGAAAGCGAGTAATTTATGAAAATAAATTAACATGTATTATAGAGTGAATCTCAGTAGGGTTTGGTGTATAATAAATTGGTAGTTGAAATTGCTAATACATTTTCTGCATACGGGTGAGTTTGTATGTATCTTATAATATATTTTATTGATTATATTTTTATATTATAGGCCGTTGTCACCAAATACAACTTATTGTAACACATAATTAAATTGATATAAATTCAATTGCAAATGATAAAAATAATAATGATGAAGGGTTTGAAACTAAGATTTATATACATTAATTGAATAATATTGAATTAAAACTGAACCAATATTACCATATGATTTGGTAACAAATGTTGATTTCACAAACCGGATTATATCTTGACTATACCGAAAAAAATAGAATAATTTCAAATTCAATTAAATCCATTTCATATAAAAATATATGACAGTTTTTCTAAAAATAATTTAAAATAATAATTAAATATTTTGTTAAAACTATTTTTCGTTATTTGATGGAGGAAGCAAATTGATGAAAGCATTATTAAAACCCTATATTATATTTATTGAATTAATTAAAACAAATTTAGAGAATATTTTGTCATATCAAAATATTCAATCATTTAAAATTTAAAAATAAATAAAACTTTACGGATAAGACTTCATAGCAAATAGTTTCAAGGAAACTTTAATAAATTCAATGAAATTATAATTAGAGAAAGCAAAAATTAAATTCCAAAATCAAATTACTGCCAAACAATTTACCTATTAATTAAATATTTATAAAAATGAACAAAAATCTTTTTAATCAAAAAATTGTTCTATGAATGTTTTTATATATTGCAAAATAAAAATATTTAAATTGTTGAGTTTCTAAATATTGCAGAAGAACTGGAAATTTAATATGAATTTACGAGTTCTTTAATTATTAAATTCCAAATGCATATTTTACCCTGTCTATGTATTACACCAAAAATTTAAATATTAAAATAGACTATTTAAAATAATCTATTTATTAATCTAACTTACTCATATGAAACATTAACCAATTAACTATAAACTAATTTATCACACAGAGTTTCTGTAACCACAGCAATAATCACTAGCCGTCAACCACTCAATTACAGGGTATGTTGATTGATTGTTCTATTTGCTTTGACCCCCAATTTATTTACTCTACTTTAACTTTATATTCAATTTTACAAAAAATTCTCGTCACTTCTCGTTTTACTTTGTTCTGAACTCTGTTTAATTCTCCCTTTAAATGTCCTTTAAAATCTCCCTTTGATTCTCCTTTTGAACTCTCAAAATTTAGTTCTCCGTTTAACTCTCGTTTTCTCCTCTCGTTATTTCGGTTTTTGTCTCTAATTTTGTTCTACTTTCGTTCTAATTTTGTTCCACCTTTGTTCTACCTTTTGTTCTGATTTCTCGGTCAACTGTTCCGATTTATATAGCCAGTTTCATTTATGGCACTGGCGACAGATTCTGTTTTCCATTTTCCTTTTCTTCCGCGTCAGCCTTATCTCTGACAGATATCAAGATGTACCCTGTTTTTCTTTTTCATGTGTACCAACTTTCGCTATCTTTGACAAGCTGTAAAGATGCGGCTTTCTTCATATTTTTGTTTTTCTGGAATTTGAAATTCCACCTTCATTTGTACTTCCTAATTAACAATGACCTTTGTTTTAATTTCTTGTTTGTTTTCTTTTATTTGATTTCTGTTTCTCATTTTTCATTTCTTTTTACTTCCGTTTTATTTTCTGAGTTCCCATTGATCGTCCCGTTTGTCATGACGATCTTCCCCAAGGTAATTTATTTATTTATTATGTTATTTATCATTTAGGTATCCTCAACAATTTTAATTATAATTTTTAAAAGAATGAAATGTTTTTATTAAAAAAATTTTTCTTATATAATTAATAATTAATACAATATAAACATAACAAGCTTTGTGATACCCAGTGCAAATCCAAAAGGTAGACTACTTTGAAAAAGATTCATAATCGTTTCATATAAATTAGAAAAACAATCTATGAAAAGTAAAATTTTCGTTAAATAAAATGAGACAGTGAAAACATTTTAAATTTAAATTATATTTATTGTGTTAATTATTAAATAAAAATCTGCATTTTTCAAGAAATTATTCTTTTAATTATTATTATTATTATTATTATTATTATTATCATTATTATTAATAAAATAAACAGCACAAGCTTTGTGATACCCAGTACAAATCCCACTAGTAGACTAGTTTCGAGCTTTTGGCTTTCATCAGTACTATACAGGAGACGCGAAGATTTCTCTTCGCGCCAGGTAAGTATACAATATTGCTGATTCAACTCTATTGTGTACTTTCCCTGGTACACTGGAAATCACATCACTTGCAAATTAACTAAATCACAGAAAAAATATCGGTAAACCTGTAAACATTGTGTATGAAAAATCATTTTCACCTTCTATACACAGAAACTGTTTACAAGTGCATCTGTAATCCTTTAGCATTTTTAACTTGTAATGGTGTAAAATATTTTTTACGGATGTGTAACATTATAATAATATAAACATTACAAGCTTTGTGATTAGTCTACTATTGGGATTTGTGCTGGGTATCACAAAGCTTGTACTGTTTATATTATTTTAATGTTAGACATCCGTAAAAAATATGTACACCAATAAATAGCATATAATTATAATTAATATGTATATATTCCAAAAATCTCTTATAAAATATATATAATTTTTTTCTTGTACATACTATTTCAATTAACAATATACATTTATAAATATAATTTTTATTTTATTACTCATTTGATATCATATTACTTGTATTATAAAAAGATATGAATACGGAAAGTTTATTTTTAGCATATGGTGTACTTTGATGATATTTGGACGTGTTCCGGATCTCAAATTATCAATGAATCCTAATATACTTTTGAAAGAAAAACGTCAAAACAATTCGAATATTATTAGCAATCTTATCAAGTTTATATGCTATTCATTTTTAAAATATATTTTTTCTTTTTCAGCACATACTTTAATATTTAATTTAGATTTTATTTAAATCAAAATTATTAAATCTTGTTGAAAAATCAAAATTTGTTTAAATTTAATTAATAAATAAATTCAACTATAAAAAATTAGAATTTCGATTTATTATTTGTCACTTTTGATCATTTCAAATAAAGCAAGTCTGTGTTTAGTTTAAAATTTGCATTATGTCATTTTACTTATAGATTAATTAAAATTAACAGAAACAATTTCAGGCAGATTATAGTTGTCAGAAATGGATAATGGAAAAATAATTGTTAAATAATTTGACAATATTTAAGATTGAGATTTTTAAGCCAGCAAACGAAAATTGTTATTAAAAAAATACGTTTACGTTATTAATTAACTTTTATTTTTGAGTTTAAATAAATTTAATTTAATTTAAATTTTGATAATTTATTAGATTATTCTAAATTTTCTTTAATTGTTTATACTGACATATGCAGGGCTTTCCACATAATTTAATCTGTTTGTCATTTAATCATATAATATCTGTTTTCAAATCAATAAATAATTCCATAAATTTTATTTAATAAATTATACACTCAAAAACTTGTCACTTCTTATTTTTGTTATTTAAACAAATTTCAGTTTTTCTTTTAAAATATATTTCGATTAAAATGAATAATTAATAATTAATAATCATTTTTGCGAAAGTTTCATTTTTGGCGAGAAAAAAGTTTTATTACAGCGATTTATTACAGGTTATATTACATTATTATTATTAATATTATATTACATTATTACATCGATTTATTACATAATTCTTATAGGGGTTAATGAAGCAAGAAAGATTATTTACATGTATGAAGCCCATGACTAGTTCTAATGAAAGAAAGCCAAAACTGCAAAATTCGGTACGAAATATGACGCTGGAAAGTATCCTAAAACCATATCCAGCTTGAAATTAACTACAAAATGGTTGAAAGTGTCATAAATCTTTACAAGACCGTAGGGCAAATTTTAAAAATAGCCAACAGAGCACAAAAACAAAGAAAGATTTCAGAAAATGACTAGAATTTTTTAAGGGAACTTGTTGAAACTGATTGTTCTTAATAGGACTTTGACTAGTTTTAATTATTCTTTCAAATGCACTGAACTCATTCCAATGGCACGGAATACCGAATCTACAATACAAAAGCGTTACGATTATGCAAATTGGTTTCTGATCCAAAATGAAGAAATGGGAATGAATTGTTCAATGAGGCTCGCTTACGGTAGACGTTTGGTTGGTACAACTCTCAAGAAGGAGGAGAAATCTATAAGGTCGTGAAATTACTCCATTGGCGCGGCAATTCATAAGGGTGGAGTTTTATTTTATGATATCGAAAATGGCGCGTTCAATGGTGAAAAATTTAATATGCTAATGATAAATTTGATCAGACAACTTGCATCACAAAGTCAACGCCGTAAGAAGAACATTAAGAGAAAGTAAAATTGAACTAGTTTTCTTGCCGCCATACAGTCCCAATTAAATCCTATTGAAGAGACGTTTTCAAAATGGAAACATATTATCAAAACAAGGAATTGTAACAGCGTTGAGGAGCTTTATAATGCTATCCGAGTTGCATATAGGGGAGTTTCGGCTGCAGACTGTGAAAGCTACTTCGGCAATGTGCGAAGATACGTTTTACAGGCAATTCGAAGGGAGGAGTTTTAATAAATGTGTACTTTGATTTTTTATGTATGTAATTTTTTATGTAATGAATAAAAATTATTTCCTTAATAAAATATTTCTTCATGCTGTACAATGATTTAACAAGTGATTTGACAAAAAGATTAAATTATATGACAGACAGATTAAATTATGTGGAAAACCCTGCATTCATAAATAATATATACTGAACACATTTTCTACACCAAATGGTCATATTTAATGGTCACCCCAATTTAATTTTAGTTTTCATAATAAATGATAATATTTACTCATAAAAATAATTTTATACATTCACATTGTTTAAGATACATTTAAACCAAATTTAGAAATATTAGTAAAATAGATTTTTAATTGCAATTTTGATTTTAACTTCTACTTTTATCCATAAGCTCTCTTTTGAATTTTTAAAAATGTGAATTTAAAAAACAAAAATTTCAAATTTTAATTTAATTTTAAATCAGAGTTTATTGAGGGTTGCTTTAAAAATTGTCTAAAATCTAAATTTATATCAAGAAAGAGTTTTTTATTTTTTTGGTCACATCTGATTTGGTTTTTTGATGACATTTTATTGATTTTTATTTTGACAAAATATCAAATATTTAGTTCTACGCAATAGAGATTTCCTAAATTAAGTGTTATTTCCTTTTATAACAATTGATAAAGGCAAATATTTTGCACAGAATTAAAATTTTGTAATTTTTTGTCAAATGAAAATGAAAATAAATGAAATATCATCAAATTGTATTTGATACAAATCTTGAATTAAATTAAACAATTTACTGAGCCTTGTAATACTTGTACAGTAATGTTCAGCTTTAAAAATATAATATCTTTATTTCAGTATTATCTCTATAGGAGCATGAAAAATATATTCAATTTCTTTTCAAACAAATTCTGTGTTAAATAATAACAAAAAAGAATACAATCACAAATTAACATTCTTATTTTTCAATTTTCTACTATTTTAATAGAGTAGATATAAAGATTTTCCTCTTAAATTTAGAAATAATAATAGTATGATTAATGATAATTAATTAATAAATAATTAATAATAATAATAATAATAATAATAATAATAATAATAATAATAACTAATAATAATAATAATAATAATAATAATAATAATAATAATAATATTAATAATATTAATATATAATAATAATAATAATAATAATAATAATAATAATAATAATAATAATAATAATAATAATAATATAATAATAATAATAATAATAATAATAATAATAATAATAATTATAATAATAATAATAATAATAATAATAATAATAATAATAATAATAATAATAATAATAATAATAATAATAATAATAATAATAATAATAATAATAATAATAATAAGCGAATGAATACCAATCGAGTAATGTCAGAAATAAGATTGATATTAAAGTATAATCCTCCGCATAAGTATTATTTAAAAATTTATTTTACCTTGTCGATTCTAGTACAATTCGCAGGTTATTCACACAATAGTGAACAATGTTTTTCTAAAGTTATTACCTGTTCAGATGAATCAATTTAAAATAAATTATATTTAACATATCTCATAATAATAATAACCATGAAACAAGTTCTTCGTGTTCAGTACTTATCCAGAAGAGAGCAAGATTTCTTTGTTTGATATTGACACTAAAGTCCATTTTCTCTTAATCTAACCTGATATGCTGATAATAGGTACCAATAAAGTGGGAATCCATATTACACATTTATTAACTAAAACTTCATAACCCTCTAAAAATATCTCAGAGCTCTATTGTTAAGCGCTGATCAAATTTATAAAGCTTTATTACACTAAAACAAACGACACTTTTTTACTTTCACTTGAATTCATAGAATTCAATATCGGTATTTTTAAAAATTATTAGTTTTAAAAGTTATATTTTAAATAAACTAATTAAAGATTAAAACAATAATTTACAAGAACAATAAATAAATTTATTATTTTTTAATAACATAAATTTATATTCTAATATAAAATCATTTTATAGCTTTCAAATTTCCGTTCATTTTACAAATACTGATAAACTGAATTTAGTAACGTTTCCATTTGATTTGAGATGGAACTAATTACACTTATTTCCTATGCATGACGAGAAAGTTGACAGTTTTAAAGCATTGATAATGAAGCCGTTGCACGATGTAATGTTAAATTAAATCGAAAAATCAGAAATAATAGTAAATAAATTTTATAATATATATATATATTGTCAAGAGTTAACCAATCATATGTTAAATTTCATTTGTTGCTGATTTGATCAAAAAATATTTTGTGTTTGTTTTAATGTGCTGATTATTTGAATTGTTTTTATGTTTAATTAATGTTTAATTTAGTGTTTTTGAAATAGTGTCATTTAATAATTGAAACGAATAAATTAAAAAAATTAAAGCAATTACGTCAAAGTGATACCTAGAAATATTTCAAATTTTGAGGCAAAATATAATTTCAAATGAATCAAAATGTGTTAGTACTAATGTACTAAAGAGAAAATTAGAATTTTAATAAATTAAATTGTCATCTATTTTAATAGCTTTAATTTAAAATATATGAATATTAAAACAAATAAAACAGTATTTTTCTTATATTTTCTGATGTATTTTGATATATTTTCTTATTGCAAACATTTTAAGAACAATACGCAAGATCTAAGTATAAGAGAATGTACAGGTAGTAATATTATAAATGTTCATTATACCTAATAGGTTGAAGTCATCTATTTGTCAAATACTTTTTTCTTGATATTATCATTCTTCAGTGTAAAGTTATGAAGGTCTTGAATCTTCATTTACAAGTTTTCTAAAAAATAAATAACTGATAAAAATAAAAAATAATCAAAAGAAGAAAAGTCAGGAATTTAAGTCAAAAAAATAATTATTTAAGTTTTTGATTGCCCACTAAAAAGATTTTCTAAACATAACTGGATCATTATTTGGTTGGAAAATGACTTGTTTCATATTCACTAACCCATGGTAATGAACCGTCAGAGGTTTGAACATCTCATTCATGTTCTCTCAGTTAACAGTTCTCAAATTTGGTACAAATAAAAAATTTATAATATTTTTGAAATTCTAAGAATCACCCATTAACCATAACTTGTCAGGTTTTACATCAGTGAAAAACTTGTCAACCTTTTATCATAGTGTTTGAAATACCTCTATTATAGATAATAATGAGAAATAATGAAACAGTTGAATCTTTTTAGAAAAAATAGTTTACTATTATTTTTAGTTTATTAAATTGGTTATTGAAATTTTACACAAATTAATTAAAATAAAAAATAATTTTATACTTTTATCATTCTCAATCCTACATAATACTTGTAATAATTAAATTTCAAATAGCATTTTAATATTAAAGTGTTAATTAAAGTATAAATTAATTCAACAAAAATTCATTAAGATTTTTGTACGATTGTTTAATTGATTGAATATTTCGAAATTTCTGAGAAAAACAAATTTTTTTCTTAAACAAATTAAATCTTTATGGATGAAATTGATATTTTGCAAAGATTAAATTTCAAAAGCGCTTCTTATAGTAAATATTATTTCAATAGTTCTTTGTCTTATATTTGTATTTCTAAAAGTATTGTTCTTATATTTCAATTTCCTTTTATTGGTTTCTAATAATAATAATAATAATAATAATAATAATAATAATAATAATAATAATAATAATAATAATAATAATAATAATAATAATAATAATAATAATAATAATAATAATAATAATAATAATAATAATAATAATAATAATAATGATAATAATAATAATAATAATAATAATAATAATAATAATAATAATAATAATAATAATAATAATCGTATTATTATTATTATTATTATTATTATTATTATTATTATTATTATTATTATTATTATTATTATTATTATTATTATTATTATTATTATTATTATTATTTTATTATAAATTCAATATTAAATTCAGTTAGAAAATGTTGGATTAACTTTTTTATTTTTAATGAAGATTAATTGTTAATTCATATTGAGTTTGAAAGAAATATCAAACTTTAAGTGAAATACAATTGAAAAAGAATTAAGATAAGTGTCAATTTCTAAAATCATTTATCACAAATCATCTAAAATTGTTTATATCTATCAAAAGAATGATGAATGTTTTGATGGTAAATATTAATCAGATATTTCTTTGCAATTATTTTACTCTTGTTTTATTTATGGTAAATAAAAAAATTCGTTTAAAATTTCAATTTCAATTTTTTATTTTCGACATGAGTAATAAATATAATATTTCATTTATTTGAAACATTTTAAATATATTATTTATCAGTTTTCATAGTTTTCGTAGAATTTAACGAAAAAAGTATAAATAAATTTAAAACCGTATAACCATGTCATAATGATTCTAGTCAATTTTACCAATATAAATATGTTATCAATGATCAGTGGTGTGATTCCAAATATTGAATAACCGGTTCGCACCTTCAAAACATTTGAGAAAAATTAATTCTGATTCTGCTGTTTGTACAATATTAGTTAAATCGTGATTTGTTATTGGGGTTACATCTTCGCCAGACTTCGTCTTCTTTAGAGAAAATCGGATAAAACTTGTTGTCCAGAGCACTTCATGTTGGCTGAAACAAATCCCGAGAATTTACATAAGAACAACTAATATAATTTACTTTAATGTAAATTTAACGTTGATTATTTTATTATATAATAAATTTTATTTAACGAATTGTTAATATATATATAGTTTTTGCAACACTATTTTAATACTATTTTTAAACAAAATTTGTGACCACAATAACGAAAATTTTCAAACTAAATTCATATCATAAATTGCAAGCATGCTTCTGTAAAAATTTTGAATTTCGTTTGCGATTTTTTTAATTTTTTCTTGGTAATTGTGGAAAGGCATGCTTTGGTAAAATTTTTGAATGTCGTATGTGATTGTTAACTTTGCTTTTCATTTCTTTGTTAATAGCCGATAGAATAGAAACGGTTCGCGTGAACTGGCTAAATCTCACCACTGATTATCATCTAATAAAAACATTTTTATTTCCACCAATAATGCAAATCAATTAACAGGTTTTCTTGAAATAAGCATGTCATATTATTATGCTGTCATATGCTTAAAATTCTTTCAAAGCTTCTTATTTCAATATATTATTTGAATTAAATTATTTAAAATTTTTTAATAAATTAACTTATTAACCCTTTCCTATCTTCTTTATTTTATGTGTCCTGCCCGTTCCAATCCGAATAAAATTTTAAAATTTGTAATTTCTATTAGCAATTTCTCTGTGAAGAACAACTGAAAGAATCCCAACACGGTTTGTGGTGCATTGGTTACTTGCGACACTTTATTCCGGACTGTAAATGGAAATCTAGCAAATACCGGTCCATTCGGTCTCATTTTCTGTCATTCTTGCACATCGGTATCTGTGTCTCTGTCGTCATCGTCTTCTTCACAAGAATTATCGTCATTATCGTCAGTGCTCAACTGTGCATCTTGTATATCATTTTCATGGTCATTATCACCATCGGTAATATCATCGTCATCGTCATCGTCATCCATTGCAAAAATTCTCATGTACTTGTCATAATAAACATGTATAAATAGTAATAATAAACACGAGGCAGAACGTCACTGGTCGACCTTGACATGAAATTCATCATCCAGACATACAGACAGCCTACAGCCTATCGCTCTATAAACAGTTGGTCATAATATAATCGACAGTGCATGGGAAATAAACTATTCAAAAATAATGTCATATTTTTACAGACAGAGGATAGGAAAGGGTTAAATAAGAAATATATATGTAGAATTAAATATTTTTTTTAATCTAAAATTATTATTTTTTAGGCTTTAACATATTATATTTTAATAAATTTTAATAAAACTTTTTTCTTTCATCCTTCAACAATTCAATTGATGTATATAAAATGTAAATGTTACAAAATAGAATGATAAATAAAAATATTTTGATTGATCATTTGTTTAATGATTTATGTTTATATGATTTATCTTGATTTATTTAATTTATTTTATATTTTCTTTTATATTCAACAAGAACTTTACCTTTTTTACGAGTTTTAAAAATAGACAGAAATGAATATTAATCTTTATTATGAAACAAATATCGATAGATAGTTTAAAATAGAAATGATGATAAAAAATTGAAAAAGATCAAATGCGAAGAAGATAATAAATTTTATTGGATGAGTTCAGTGGTGAGCTGTGAAAAAAACAACAAAGGGCTCGCAAAAAAAAATTTAGGTGTTTTTCGTCCAGAAAAAAAATGCTTTTTTCCGAATTTGCTTTTTTAGTAAAATATAAAAGCGTCCATAAAATTTTTTTTGATATACAAATGCGGTAAAATTGTTTTAAAAATGTTTACTACCACAAACATCTTGTTTTACATACGTTTTCCCATTAAAACAATAGAAATTTTAATTTGAAGTGAAGCGCAAAATCACAGTTGAAAGAACAACAAGGGACTCGCAAAATTTTAAAAAGTTAACAAGGGAGCTCTGATACTGGATGAGTTTAACTAAATAAAGAAACTCTTAGGTAAAATATAAATTAATCCAAGCTTTATTATTTAATTAGAATTGAAGAAAATTTTAAATCGAGAAAAAAGAACTCATTTTTCATAAATTTTGAAGTTACACGGTTGAAAATAGTCTTCCTTCTTTGAAAGATTTCGTGGATTTCAAAATTCCTGATATGTCTTGATCTTCTTCCTAAATGTCGTTCGATGAACCAATTGAATCGATCATTGAAAACGGAATGTTTAGTTTTTACGAGGGTTAAATAAGAGGGCTTACTTTTGTAAATAAACATTTTGTGAAAATGTATGAAAGCACTGAGTTACTATATAGATATTAATAATCTTTACGGTTGGGCTTTAATTCAACCATTACCATTTAGTGAATTTAGTTGGGTATAGATGGATTTGATTCTATATTTGCTGAATGTTTGAATTTTAATCTTGAATCTTTGTCTTAGGGATAAACTCTTGAAGCAGATCTCGAAATTCCTTCAGAGCTTAAATGATAAGTTGGATGATTTTCGCTGTTGCAAGCTGAAAAAAAACCGGTTGGGTCGAAGGTAAAAATAATAATTATTATTAACTCATTACCAAAAATGAAATATGTGATTCCTTGGAGGTTATTGAAGTTGTACTTAATTCTTGGTGTTAAAGTCACACATGTAAATAGAGCTGTAACCTTTAAACTAGGTAACGTTTAAAAAGTATATAGATTCCAATACACAGTGAAAAGCTGAAAATCCAAACACACTAGATAAAAACTATTACAAGTTAATAAATAATAGTTTTTACGGCAAAACTGTGGAGAACTTTAAACAACGAATGAATCTGAGATTATGTACTACCAATAAAAAGCTATAAAAGTCAAAAAACAAAAACGTATACATCAAAACCTACTTTTAAAAAATATATTAAAATTGACGACAACTTGATAGCTACTGGTTTGATGTTTAGATAGACCTAGTTTCAATGGACAATTTGTACTTGATCTATCTAACATTAAGATATATGAACTTGGAAATTGCGAGACAAATAATTTAGCGTTGGATGTGAATTCGGTATTTTTAGAAATAAAAAATTAGAAATTAGAAATCCCTTTGACTAAAACGGTTAAAACGAACTTTTGGACACTTTTAACTATGCAACTGATCATCTTGTTTATTCTAGAAAAACTTGACTATGTTATAAAATAATTTTAATATGAGAGAAAGGGCGAAGAACATGACGAGTGTGTATACTTAAGACCTAAATGTTACAGCTTGTTAGGTAAATCAAAATGCCCAAATCCTAAAGGAGTTTCTTAAAAAGATACAAAACTAAACCATAAATTTTATAAGGATTGTTTTAATAAAAACACGATTTTTTAAGTTCCACAATTTTACATTGGTACAAAGAACCATCAATTATTATATAGTTTTAAAAATAGCATTTACTAATAAGATGATAAAATGGCTTGAGTTGTGCATAAAAGTTGTGCATACGGACATATAAGGTTAAATAAAGGTGAGTTTGATGGTGTTGGCGGAGAAATTAGTGACTTAATTTAAAAATTACTACTCTAATTTATTTAATTATTAGCACTATACTTTAAATTATTACTTAAATTTAAAATTTAAAATTATTTACTTTAATTTACTTATTTAACCTAATTTCTCATAAGAAGTCGATTCTTCAAAATATCTTACCAAAAATTTTAAATTATTACTTTAATTTCGTTTAATTTACTAAATTTTAAATTATTACCCTAATTTCTCAAAAGACATCGAATCATTAAAATATACAGATTAAAGAATATTAAAAACGTTATTAAGCTCTTCAACTAAATGCTTTGATGCAAGAGCTGATCTGTGTAGCATGCATTGTATCCATATAGTGTTGAGTGCTTTATTCTTAACTGATACTTGAAGACCTAGCATGTGGACATAGAATGTGCTCTGTCAGTACAGGGATCAATACAATTTTTCAATTTCATTTCATTCTCTTAAAAGAAATTATTAATTATAATAAAATTTTCTTTGGACATAGCGTTGTCAGGAACGCTGTTTCAAAATAAAATGTTTTCTTTTATATTGTTTTCTGCAACACGTCGAACATATGCAATTAAAATTGTATCTTTTGATACATCTTTGCTTCATCTAACTTATATTGCAAATATTCTGAAAGCAATTGACTGTAAATATCATCAGATACGTCAGCGATTCGTCTTCTAATTGTATTATCCGTAAGTAGTATCTGGCGCAACTGTTTTGTATATAAGTCACCAAGCATTGTATGTTTCTACAATTGTAGGCGCCTTTTACATTTTTTTTATTTTTTTATTTTTTTCAATTTTATACTTGTGTTGGGTTATTGAGTTGGTGATAATTTTAAATGTTACTCTGACTCCAAGCGTGTCTTTATACGATTCACAAATAACACTTGACAACAGAAATCTTTATTGCTAATCACAAATACTGTTTCTCTTTACACTGGCAATAAATTAAACATTCTGCTTGGTGACTATACAATGCTTATTGCAACACTCGGTGAGGAATAGCACTTATGTATAACACCGGATTAAAAGATCACAAATTACTGATTGGTTTCTAAACTGGAATTTTGAGCTGGTTGTCTTCTTTCCTCTTTTCGTTTTATTTTTCAACTAATTCTTTTCTTCAACTTTTCTCCAATAATTATTTTCCACAATTATTTCCTTTACAATTATTTTCGACAATCGTTTGTCCAACAAAGTTTCGTCCAACGTCTAATTTTCTCCAATAATTTTATCAATAATCGTCTCTCAAATCGTCTTTCAAATTGTTTTCAATTTCCCGTCACTTTTATCTCTAATTTTCGTTCTAATTTCATGTCTACCAGTTTTTCCCTTATATAGTTCGCTTCTCTTGTGGCACTCCAGATAATCAAGTGTTTTTCCATTTTCTTTCTCCTGCTTTCCCCGACTGTCCCATTTTTATCTCTGACAGCTGTCAAGTTGTTTTCCCTTTTACCCCTTTTTTGTTTGACCGCCTTCTACCATCAATTCTATTATCACTGACAAGCTGTCGAGATAAGGATATTGTTGTTTTCATTTTTCTCCGATTTCAAAATTCCTTTTCCTTTTTGTACTAATTAATTAGTACTGACCTTGGTTTTCCTTTTTCCTGTTTGATTCCTTTTATTTCCTTTATCTTTCTCATTTTTAGTTTCTTTTTACTTCGGTTTTCTTTTCTATGTCAAATTAGTAATAAGCTGATGTTCGATTTGTGTTTTAAAATATAATAATAATAATAATAATAATAATAATAATAATAATAATAATAATAATAATAATAATAATAAAAATTTAACAATAATAAATACAAATAAATATTTTATTATAAAGATTTATAATCCAATTAACCCACTTTAATTTTTAAAAATTAATTAGTTAATGTAAAAATATTATTTATAAAAAAATTAATTAAATTGAATCTGAAAATTCTGAATGTTTTTTAATTAATTTAATACTTCCTGCAACTGTCATGTTTTGTTAATTTGCATTTAAAAATATTTCTTGTAAATTTAAAAATAATATTTTGAGGATTTATTAATTAAATTGTGATTGTTGTAAATATCGATAATTAAAAGGAATTGGAACCGAGAACAAATTTCATTCCAAAAAATAATGTAAATATATTGAGTTCCAAATGAATTTGAAAGATTCATAATCGTTTCAAATAAATTAGAAAAACAATCTATGAAAAGTAAAATTTTCGTTAAATAAAATGAGACAGTGAAAACATTTTAAATTTAAATTATATTAATTGTGTTAATTATTAAATTAAAATATGCATTTTTCAAGAAATTATTCTTTTAATTATTAGTATTATTATTATTATTATTATTATTATTTTTATTATTATTATCATCATTATTATTATTAAAATAAACATTACAAGCTTTGTGATACCCAGTGCAAATCTCAATAGTAGACTAGTTTCGAGCTCTTGGCTCTCATCAGTACTATGCAGGAGACTCGAAGATTTCTCTTCGCGCCAGGTAAGTATACAATATTGCTGATTCAACTCTATTGCATACTTTACCCGGTACACTGGAAATCACATCACTTGCAAATTAGCTAAATCACAGAAAAAATCTGTAAACTTGTAAACATGGTGTATGAAAAATCATAATCACCTCTGCGGACTAAAAAATTAGTCGATACACAGAAACTGTTTACAAGTGCATCTGATTACCTTTAGCATTTTAAACTTATAAAGTAATGGTGTAACATTTTATTGTCGGTTACACCATTACTTGTAATGTTTATTTTATTCAAGTGATACATCCGACAAAAAAATGTTACACAAAAGATCACTTCAATTTTTACAATTTACTAATTTCACAGGTATGTTAATTTTTTATATTTATATAATATATATTTATGCTTATGTTTAAACAAATTTAAATATGTTCAACTATCATATTTTTCAAAAAAGATTGATAAAAAACAATAAAATTAATAAAACATTGTAGAAATTGATTGAAAAGGCAAATAAAGTATTAGAATAAAGTTACATCGGATTTTATTGCATTCGAAATCTGATAACTGCTTTAAATTATAAACGATGCTGCATTCGAAAACTATTAAAGTAGAAAAAAATATATATTACTTTTAAATCATAAAATAAGTAATAAAATTTATTCCAAACATTTTTAATGACTTGATATCAATCACAGTAACAGTGCAAATTATTTTCTGAAAGGAAAGGCACATATTGATACAATTTTAAAAATAATAATAATATTATTAATATTATTATTATTATTATTATTATTATTATTATTATTATTATTATTATTATTATTATTGTTGTCTGTTAAATGAAAACATCGAATAAAGATATCTAAATCCATAGATTAAAATTTTAATTATTTCTTTATGCCTTTTGTTAATTACTTATTTTTTTTCTTCAAATAAATTTTTGGAATTTATATATTCTATTTAAATATTCTATACGAGAGAAAAGAAATATTGACTCAGAAATATTTATTTGGCTAATAAATAATAAATATCAAACAAAAATTGGAAATTCTTAAAATTCTCAATTTTATGAAATCATTTATTATAAAGCTAAAACTGATCCATGTGAATATCAGTAATTATTAAAATTTATTTATAAACTTTATATACAAAGGACTGTGTAAAATGTAAAAAAATCATCAAATAAATAAATTATTAACTATTTGATTATTTCAAAATCTTGGTGTAATGAAGACGTCATTTTTATTCTTTGACAAATGTAACTAATGAAAAATACAGACTTCATAATTTATAGCTATTACAAACAAGAATAATAGAAAAAACCAAATTCTTCGACGCGGACTTTTTCAATTTTTTATGTATTTTACACTCAAATATTTATTTACATTCTAAAAAGTTATTATCCTTATGTAAAATGATATTTAAACCATTTGTATATTGTAAAATAATAAAACTATTGTTCTGTCTGTTAACAAGAATAACCTAAATAAATCTTGTATATATGTATTTTTTTGGGGGGGGGGATAAAAATGTCATAAAGTGTCATTCATGATTTTATGATGATCTGTAAATTTTTGATAATTTTAAAAAGTAATGTAAATATATATGAAAAGCTCGAAATTTTTAATATATTATTTATTTTCTCTTTTTTAAAAAATAATGAATTGTTCTGAAAGTCAAACAGTCATAAATTTTTATCAAATAAGTGAAGGATTAATTAAATCTTTTAACCATTTGCGCAGTTTGGTTATTCAGCTGAGTTTAAAAGTTTTGGAGGTTGATTCTAAAGCAATGATTCCTGACATATGTGCGGTTAGAAGTTTAGAAAATATTTAAAATTGCTAGGGTTTTTAAAGAAAATTTGAAATCAACTAAATTTACACTACATTACATGGAACTTTCATGTCATAAAAATTGTTAAGTCTTTCCACGTGTCGCAAAAACTTTAAGATTCATTTAGTGACACTGTTCCAAAATGTTGTGGATCTTTTTAGGGAAAACCCGAAACGCATTAGCAATTAATAATCATCCTTACACCAAATTATTTATATTTTTATTTTAAAATCTCTCAATATAACTTTGTCATTGTGACATTTAACTATTTTATTTTACTAATTTTCTTTTTTATTTCAAATTTTTTACATAAAACTACAATTTTCTAGATTGATAGTTAAATAATAAATCATAATTAACAGATTTCATTAAAGCTAATGCATAAATCCTATAATGAAAGATTAGCCATAAAAACCTGATTATTAACTACACTTCATTTTGCATTAATAACATCAATTGAGGAAACTTCATTTTTGTGATTTGGAATATTTTTCAAACAAATCTCGGTACTTCCGTGTTATCTTACCCCCAAAAATTAAATTAAAAAAGAACATATATATAATTATTATATTTATTTTCTAAATCACAATTAGAAACTCAGCAAATGTTTGTAAAGAGTTTGTAAATGGTCATCCAGGTGGCCAGAAAACCACAATGTCGTTGAGAATAGTGTCGAACACATCGGCACTGTTGCTTAGAACACGTTTACGCAACATAAACTCACTTAATCACATAAACTCACATAAATCACAGATAGCCTTAATAAATTCATGTTCAATAATGTTCAATAACGTCATCAATAATGTATTCTCTCATTTTTTATATTGTTATTTTAATTGTATTTTACAATTAAATTTTTGGGGGTAAGATAACACGGAAGTACCCAAATCTCTACAAGGAATTTCTTTCAGCGAAGAATAGTTTTGAATGACAAATTATAATTTATTAACTTAATAATTTAAACTTATGAATTAGGCGAATTTCAAATAATTATTTAATTGATATACATACATTTCTATATATCAGAAATAATGATTAAAATAAAATGTTTTGGAAATATATATTTTCGTAAATATTGTTAACCGTAAGAAATAATTTTGGATTCATTGTATTTTCATAAAAATGATCTGTATAAAAATAATTCACTTTTAACAATTTTAAATAAACTAGGGGCTCTACCCCTGTTCGCTTCGCTTCACCAACCCCGTTAAAACGTGGGGTTAATGTTAAAGTAAATAATCAGGGTATTCTTGGACAGGAGTTAGATTCAGTTTATTAATATGTTTACATAAGTATGATAAAAGATAATAGCATTAACCGTTTCAAAGTAATATAGAACGATAAGTACAAAAGAATAAATACAAAAAATATTGAAAAAATTAAAATTAAATTAAAAAAGTTTGAAAAAAAAACAAAATAAATAAAAATTTGAAAAAAATAAAATAATAAAATTCGTGTGGAGGGGACCCTTAGCTTTTTATATATAGAAAGATAATTATATAAACATGGCAATTGTTTAATTATTAGAAGCACCACTAGAACACACGTTTCCAGATATAGTTGTTTTGCCATCATCAGGTTGCATAGAAAAAAACTATAGATATTATAGATTTAAAATACAAATTACAAAATTTTATTATTCTAAAAAGTTTTCAATACAATTTAAATAATTAATTATTTTTCCAATTAAACAATTTATTAAAAATTTTTAAAATAATATTTAATTTAATTTTAATTTTAGCAATCTATCAATAAAATTTTTAAAATCCAAATTATTTAACTTAATAAATTAACTTTTCAATGCATTTCTAAACAGCAAAAATACACAGTCAATTTTCCACCCAAACTATTTAAAACATTCAAAGCACACGTACTATAATTACCGAATTCAACGATCTTATCAACAAAGTTAAACATTATTAAACCTCACAATTATTATTATACATTTTTAAATCAGATATGCCTATTTTACTCGATTTTTCAACCATTTATGTTCATTAACTCAATTACTGAGATTACGGGAAGTCTTTCTAATGTATGTGACAATATCACTTAAAATATTTGTAAATATTTTAATTAAATCGAAAAGTTTTAAAATAATAAAATTTTGTAACTTGAATAATAATTTTTTTATTAACGTATTTAATTGATTAATTTATTTAATTCGTTTTTGAATAGTGATTTAGTTTTGTGTTATATAAAATATATATTTTTAATATATATTTACTTATGTAATATAGATTTAAATTTTTATAGGCTCTGTAAAATTGTTTAATTATTATAATATTTACAATTTATATTTTTTAACGTAATATCTAAAAGTTTTGTTCTATTCTATGCGTTACATAGACCTTGATGTGCATTGCTTTTATTAATGTACAAATAAATAAAATTAAGATAATTTAATTACTGTCTCACATTTTACTCAAAAAATAATGTATTATCAAAATCCTTTAATTATTATTTTACAGTAAATTTGTTAAATTAATTAAATTTTACACGCTAAATCATTTAAAAAAGAAATTAGAAAGTTTTAATCTATATAGATATTTATAAGATACCATTGTGAAATACAATGTTGAATTTTGAAAGACTTTATTTTAATTAATTGAAATTATTTGGGTTTTATATTCATAATTCTACCTTATCAACATGTTTTTAATAAGTGTATTCTATTCATTTCATATAAGTTGCAATTCTAAATTAATATATTGTTTGAATGATCTTAATTCAGTTTAAAATGCAATTTTAAAAAGTATGTTATGAAGTTTGTTTACGTATATGAACACATTATTAAAAATAATAGAAGAAAATTAATCAAAAGAATGAAAATAAAACACAACTGGAATAAAAAAATAATATGAAAAATATAATAATAGTAAAGTCTCTTGGGATTCCGAAAAATGTTTTTTTGGGTATGTTTTCCCGCAGCCTCTCGGTTTTTTTATTGTTATCAGTCAGCTCAACTTGTGCTGCCAAAGTGTGTTTCAAACTATCAAACATTGAGTCTATAGCCTTAAATATACTGTCCTTATCTTATTCAAACTAAGTCACTATTCGATCAATGTCATTGGAAATAGTCATTTGTTTAAATGATCAGAAAAGATGTGAATTAATTATTTATTATTATAGCTGTATATTAGGGCAATCATTATATTTTTGGATAATTATACAAATGCCAATTCATAAAGTTAAGTTTGAACAAACTTTGCGGCATTTCCAAGGGCCCTGTATAGAATCAGCCCGAGGACAGCTTACCTTGGAGATGACAAATAATCATTCCTATGAATGTTATTACTATTACTATTACTATTACTATTATTATTATTATTATTATTATTATTATTATTATTATTATTATTATTATTATTATTATTATTATTATTATTATTATTATTATTATTATTTCTATTATTATTTGTAATGGAGTAAAATATTTTTTTACGTATGTCTAACATTAAGATAATATAAACAATACATACATTACAAGCTTTGTGATACCCAGTACAAATCCCAATAGTAGACTAGTTTCGAGCTTTTGGCTCTCATCAATACTATGCAGGAGACGCGAAGATTTTTCTTCGCACCAGGTAAGTATACAATATTGCTGATTCAACTCTATTGCATACTTTCCCTGGTACACTGGAAATCACATCACTTGCAAATTAGCTAAATCACAGAAAACAAATATCTGCAAACTAGTAAACATATGAAAACGTATGAAAAATCATATTCGCCTCTGGAGACACCGTCATACACAGAAACTGTTTACAAGTGCATCCTTAAACATTTAGCATTTTTAACGTGTAATGCAGTAAAATATCTTTTTAAGGATGTATAACATTATAATAATATAAACAATATAAACATTACAAGCTTTGTGATACCCAGTGCAAAATCCCATAATCCATGAAAATATTCAACAGTGGATAATTATCAGAGACATATTCACTATGCTGATCTTCGAGAAAAACAACGCATATTTCTTTCTAGTTAATTCTGGAACTGTTGTTAATGTCTATCCAGCAAAATTATTCATTCCCGATTCCAAAGACGCGCCTATCAAACTTCTTTCGGCCAACAACTGCAACATCCAAACTAATGTGTCAAAAACGCTATATTTTAGGATTGGGAATATACAGCAGAATTTTAAATATAGTTTTGTTGTGGCAGATGTCATTTTTCGAGCAAATTTCCTAGTAATTTATAAATCTTTAGTTGACTGCATAAATTCCAAGATTTATATTGCGGGAGATCCGAACACAACATATGGTCATGACTAAATCAGTTCTGCTCTCCTCGAGTATTCAATAGAAATAGAGACAACAGGTCCACTGATTGTGTAGTCAGTGAAATATTGAAGCAGGAAGTTTCTCGAGATCGCGGAAAAGACATTCCGCAAGAAAGTAAAAGCGGGTGGGCTTCTGCATTGGTTGTCATTGAAAAAGACCCATGAATTCGTCTCTGTAGAGACTATTAATATCTCAATAGTAGGAAGATACTATGCCGCTAGATCACTATGAGTTATCAAATTTTTATTTTGTATAAATTTTTATAAAAAATATATACTACTACGATATCTTTTTATGTCTTCATGTCTAATATTTAGGAAACCATAATTTAAAAGTGCAAAATTGTGCAATAAAGTGCAAACGATGTTTATATATAGTCATGTCAAAAAGCACCACTCCTAGTATTGATTTTAATGAGCATTATTGTATTTGCATTGCAATAGTGCAATATAGTGCAAATGATGGTTACATGTAGTATTGTTTAAATATAAAAATAAAAATAATATTGTTTAAATCACATCACAGTATTGATTTTTAGTGTGTTATTGATTTAATAGTACACAAATGTGCAATCAAGTGAAATAATGTCAAAATATTTTTAATGCAAATATAATCAAATCTTTGTCGATTCGTGTTGACTCCCTGATTTTTGATCTCCAATTTTTTTAAATTTCCAATTTGTCTTCTCGGTATATTCTAACCATCTATACCTTTTTTGATTCGCAAACGTGTGCCTTACAATTTGATAAAAGCTCTTGCAATAAATATGGATTATAAATTATATTTTATATCTTTCAACTCGCAATACAATTCACTACAAGATTCTATGTAAAATATATAAAAACGTAATTATTTTTTTATTTTGAAATTGTTGCTCATTAGGTTTCTAACATGTAAACAAAATATATTTCAAAACCTTTTAACATCATTTGACATTGGAATCATGTGAACTTTTAATTTTTGACCGTGAAATTACATATCAATCCAATGAGTCTGAATTTTAAAGTAACCAAATCTAACTTAATCAGTTGATTTTGTAGGACGGAGGGACCAAAAATTGAGGTACCAATGAGTTTTCAAATTGATATACAAGTTTAATTTTTGTGGATTTCGATCTAAAACCCCATAAAAACTTATATTAATTTGAATGAATATTTAAAATTATTTCCTAAATTGAATTCTTATGAAGTTAAAATAATCTTATGCTCAGACATTTGTATCTGTACGACATTCTCATTACAGAAAATGTACTTGAAAAGTACACATTAAATCGTTCTAAATAAAATACTAAGAAATGCTTATTCTTTTTTTATACTAGCTGGGCTACCCGGCGTGTCTCCGGCATATAGGTCGTATAGTAAATTGCTATAATTTATTAAATGCACTTGAATTTTTAGAAGTAATTTTACATGGTGAACATATATTACATGTTATAAGCATGTGAAAATTTAAAAAAAGCTCAAAATATTAATAATTTAAAATGATTATTTTTGTGATTAGAAAAGCATTAATCACACAAAACCATTTTAACAAAATATTAATGAACAATTGTGATGAAATAAATATTTGAATTTTATTAAATCATTATGTCAAATCATAACAATTATATTAATCAAAATTTTAATCAAGTGCTTTTAGATTGACTATATTTTTTGTTTTTCCATGTGGTGCTAAGATGTAGAGGTTTTTTGTTGAGCCGGTTGTAATGTTTCGTTTGCTCTTATTGTAGCGACACCCCAGTCAGTCTTTCTTGTTGCTGCTCTTTTAACAGAAGAATTAACAGATCCAATTATAAGGATAAAATATTTATTGCAATAAAATGATTTTAAAATAATTCGGAGATTTGTATCTATTATAATAACGAACTAATTTTTTTATATCTATAGATTATAATAGTGAACAGATAGACAGATACACTTTTGCAAGGAACAACATTGTAAGGAACGATGGTTAATGTTAATGTAATGCAATAAAGGTTTTGGTGAACGATTAGACAAAAAATAAAATACAACATTACTACATTTATAAGGATTTTTATATTCGATTCAATTTAAAAACTTTCGTATTTAGAAATTGTAACAGACATACATTCACAATTATATATAAGATTGCATTTTATTAATGAAAAATTTTAAACCAGATTAAAATCTTACTTGTGGGAGATTTGTTTTATTTTTCAATTTAAACCCAGGGCTGTTTTAATTTTTTGTTATATGGATTATATTAATTAGATAAAGAAAAATAAAAACTAATATTTAGGAATAAAGTTGAAATTCTATGTAGTGTGATAATAGTGTACCCCACGGAACTGGACTGTAGGAAAATAATACTAATGGGTAAAATATATTTATTGAATTCCACATCTTTGTATAAAGTATATTTGATATTTGCGAATTTATGAATTTATGAAATTCTCTCTTGATATTTGGTTTTTGGATATTCAGTTGCAATGGTGCAGTCTCCATGATCCGAATGTAATTGTTGATTTGAACTTTACGTATCCATTGACTGCATGTTCTGTGATCTGACGACAAGTAGGAGTATCAACATCAGGTTTACTAGATTTTTCATTTGTAATGCGCATCTGATACATAAGTGAATTAATTTCGTTGATCTACAAATTTCTCCAATTAGATAGTCTTGAGTACATATTTTATTGATTAAAAAGATGGAAATGTTTGAAATAAATAGTGTATTTGTATATTAAAACAATGTACTTTAATTTAATTAATTTAACAATGTATTTGCAATTTAACTACTAAATTAATATATCTATTAACTGAAAGTCAAAGTCACTACATGGAAAAATCAGTGAAAAGCGAGAGTTAAAAGAATAAATAGGGTTTAAAAGATTCCATGAAATATTGAAACTTTAGTGCTGTTATATTGATTTGTCAGCAGAATATTTTAGAATAACCTTTCATGAAGTTCAACAAAACCCCATATTAAATAAAAACATTATATATATATATATATATATATATATATATATATATATATATATATATATATATATATATATATATATATATATATATATATATATATATATATAATATTTCTTTTTTCAAATCCCGTTTGTTTAATATGCCAAATGCAAGAGTAAAATTGAAACTGATATTGTGTTTAAAATCTAATAATAAATATTTTACTTAATTATAAATTAATTTTGTGATTAATTGAATGTGTAAATGAACATTTCCTTATAAATAATTGGCGATTTCAAAGTATTAAAATCAACAGAAATTATTATCTTTGTTTTAAACTAGTGAAAATAAAATTACAATATGAAAAATAAAATTAATTATTGATTTATTAACAAGAAAAAATGCCAATCTTCAATACATTTTATTTAGAGAAAAAAAGTATAATTTATTAGAAATAATTATTACTCGTATTTGTTTAACACTTAGTCTCTATATAAAGCTTAGAAGTTATTGAATGTTTCTTTTGGTTATTACATCTGACTGTTTTTCATTCTTTTTCTTATTTTCATAAATAATTTATTTACGTTTCTAAAATACGAGATGAATTGTAAATTTATTAATAACATTTTCTTTATGAATATTGTGATTATTAGATTTATTATGATTATCAATGAGTTGACAATTGCAGTTGGAATAATTATATAGAAATTACTATATATTATATTGAAATTAGAGCCGACTCTAGACTTTTCATAGCAACAAACAAAGGTTACATGTGCTCAATTATCAGAAAAGATAAATAAGAAATTATAATTAGAAAATATTATATAAATTACAAATGTTTAATAATTTTGAATTTGTACTAAAAATAGCAGAAAACACATTTATCATCATTTTGTCTCCCAATATAAATTTTTTTTTAACATTTTAACATGAAAAAAAATACGCGAACTTAAATTTTTTTCTTATTTTTGGTTAAAGATAATTGAAAAATAATTTGTTTTACTTAATCAAGTATTTGTTTTTATGATGAATTATTTCTGATCTTTAGGGGAGTAATATGTTTGAAAAAATATCCAACTAAAATCAATTGAGTGGTCCAAAAATAAAAATATTCATACGCATTTCGTAGTGAAGTGTTTAATAATAACGAATGAATAGTAATGATTTAATTGAATTTTTAACATAATGGTAACCAAGGTCATGGAACTCTTCATTAACTATCAGGAAATTCAAACATAGTTTTTAAATTAATAATCCGAAGTCGCATTGGAAGTTTTCACAGTGCTGAAAACATCGGAGAGCAAGAAATGTATAAGAATTTTATGATATCGAAATCACTACTGTTAATAATCTAAAACTAGGGTTAGAGATTTCTTTGAAATAAAAATTTATAGTGTTAGACATTTCAAGTTATAATCTTTGTCCATAACATTCTGTTATTATCAAATATACCAACTGTCTCTTTTTAATTTGAACAATTAGATATTTTATTTTGCATTGTATTTTTATTACTAATTTAACCCTTAGTTGTCCAACTGTACTTATGAGTACCACAAATATTTTGTCTGTCTAGGTCCATGATGTTATTTAAAAAGAAAAACATTTAAAACCCATTTCAAAAAGAAAAAAAAACATAAAACGGTTTGTGCTCTTTACTATAAGTACATTTGTTCAGATATTAGTATTTTTTCATTTCTTTGGTTAACTAATAGTTAAAAAAATTTTAAAAAATTAAAATAGATTTTAATTTTAAATATAAACTTTTTCAT
This sequence comes from Schmidtea polychroa, assembly GCA_959609185.1. Lineage (NCBI taxonomy): Eukaryota > Metazoa > Platyhelminthes > Tricladida > Dugesiidae > Schmidtea > Schmidtea polychroa. The sequence goes on along the minus strand of CAUHTR010002646.1, from coordinate 18,553 downwards.
TGGTTTTTTTTGATTTTTAAAAATCAAAATTCATTTCTAGATTTTGAAAAGTCATCGACATTGTAAATATTTTAATTTAACCACAATGTAAACAACAGTTTTGTTTAAAATAAAAAAAGAATTGGAATACCATGATTTTAATATTATTAATATTATCAATTTAATATTATCAATTTAATATTATTATTTAATATTATCAATTTTAATATAATTGAAATTATTTGTTTTCAAAATTATTTATATTGTATACAAAAGTTTAAGAATAAATAAAAATACATTTTCTAAAAGTCTGTAAGTAACTAAAATTTGAAAAAAATTAGACCTAAAATAGTTATTAAATTATTTTATAAATAAATAAGTCAAGATTTAAAAATTGCATTTTTAAAGATTAAATTTTAACATTTAAAGAAGGGAGCACAATTAATTTTGAGTTGCTATAATTACCGAGGAAAAAGTTCTACGAAAAAGAATTTTAATAATAATTTTCTTGCATGAATAATTATTATGAAAACAATAACGAAAATTAAAGTATAATTAATAAATGAATTGAAATTAATGACAAATTTATTTGAGAGATTATTCAAAAGGATTTTTTAATAATATTTTAAAAAATTAAATGAAAATATATGGTTAAACATTGATTGGTGTAGTTGAAAAGAAAAATACATATTTTTGAAATAATAATGACATTTTGTTCCAGTTTTTATTTTATTCAATAATGGGGACTTAGGAAATTTATTGTCAATAGTTTCTCAGAGGTAGTAATATGTATTTATTGCAATTCAAGGACCACTAGTAAGAAAAGGGCGATTTAAGTATGATGTTTCAACTAACAAATGAAATATAAAATTTTTCACAAAATTAATCTATTGTTACTTTTCAATAAATCCTTCGTAAAATAGCAATCAAAATAAAATTCTAAATTTAAAAGATTTATTATTATAATTATTATTATAATTATTATTATTATTATTATTATTATTATTATTATTATTATTATTATTATTATTATTATTATTATTATTATTATTATTATTATTATTATTATTATTATTATCATTGTTGTTATTATTATTATTATTATTATTATTATTATTATTATTATTATTATTATTATTATTATTATTATTATTATTATTATTATTATTATTATATTGTAATAATTCTAATTATTTCTTAAATTTGTTTAATTTCTTCTAAAAAAGTCATTAATAATAGATTTCAAAATTAAAAATTTTTTAAAACAAATATTTTTTATTTTAAAAATTATAGTTTTTGGTAAACTCTTAAAAATAATAAAGATTTTATGTTAATATCTAAAATAAGTCTTACCTTATTATCCTATTGACTGGAAAACTAAAATAAGAATAGATCTCGTATTACAATTTAACCAATTTATTTTAAATAAAATATGATTGGCTAACTAATCACACGAAATTTCACTCTGCTAAATAAAACAATAAAATGTTTATATTAAAAAATATATATTCATTAATGACTGTAGCAACAGTAAAGTTTGATTATCACGTTAATTAAAATTATTAAGTCTGGACCATTTTACAAATGAAATCGTATGAAAAGAAAGATTTGATTAACCAAAAGCAAAGACAGATTACTTGTGAATTAATTAATTATTAGTTTTCATTAATTAATATATTTACTTATATTATGAGACAATATTTTCTATATTGCATTTGTATTTCATTTGAATTATAACTAAAAATCAGTGACAGGCAAAATAATACTATTGAAAAAAGTTATTATTAAAATTTACTGAAAAGTTTAAGCTGTTTCTTTTAATTAATTTTTAATCATTTATTAAAAAAGATATTATTAAAAAAGCAGAGATTGACAAGGATTATCTTATAGTCGAAAATATTTTCATTAAATACATTATTTGCAGCAAAAGGCTTAAATTATCACTTTATTGTTTCAAATAATAAATGCTGCTACCAAGAAATCATCACTTTTTATAAATAATAACAATAATAATAATACTTAAGTAAACACGGTAAAGATTTTATTAATAAAAATCCCCATTCATACATCTTTTTCACTATATATTTCGATAGCATCACTATCATCATCAGGTTACCTACATTCACTAGGATGAATAACTATACAATATTGCTAATTTATAAACAAATTATAAAATCTATAAATTTTTAAATTATAAATAACAATTTTAAATAATTATATTTAAAAATAATTTTCAACAATCAATTATTTTAAACTTTATAATTCTTTAAAAATATTATTTTAATTATTTTTTTAATTATTTAGCATAACTATTATTCAATATACATCAGCATACAAAAACTTAATTAAAAACATTCAACACACAAGTATTCACTGCATTCTGCACATTGATTTTAGGATTAAAAGTTCTTATCAATAATGTTTCACATATCACACGCTCAAAACAATTATCAAGGTTTTTTGATAAGATTTTAAAATCCGACATTCTGTAGAACAATAACTTTTGCGATTACAGCTTTGGTAATGATCGGAAATAATTCATATTCTTTATCGGCTTCATCATCCAATGGATTTTCATTGCAGTTTGCATCATGTAAATATTGCAAAATACTTGAAATTTCTGTTCGTTTTCAAAAATACGTACTTTTAAAGCTGCTTTCAATTCATAACCGAATGAACATGGATGGTCAGTTATTGATTTCATCATAAATTGAATAGCACATCTGCAGATAACAAAGTTGCATCATGTCGACAGATTGCTTCAACTGTAAGCTTAATGGGAAGTAAAACTGGAAGGATATCCGACAACATTTCAAACTTGGCATCTGAAAACAAAATAGGTGATTTTAAATCTATTAGACTCTTTTTGATGCAATTTTTTAATTTGATAAAACATTCTATCATAGACACCAAACTATTCCATCGTGTTCTTGAGTCTAAAACCAGAGAAAATTCTTTCCCGAACTCTTCTTTTATATATTTTTGTAGGATTTTGTCATTTTTTGTAGGTGAAGTTCGAAATATTTTGACCACTTTACGAACTTTTTAATTAATGGTAACATTTGCTGATGCCCAAAAACGAATTATCATCATCATTTTCAGTGTCGATTATGAGTAAACCATTTTCATTTTCGTAATCTTCATCAATTAATTCGTCGTCATCTGTGGAACTCTTTTTCAAATCTGGGTGTGGGAACAGATGTAACGTTGGCATCTTCTTCATTATGCAGACTAGCCTCATTAATAGGTTTTTTATAGAGTACGCTGATAACAGCCAACTGATTTCCATGCGCTAAACATAGTTGCTGTTGTGCTTCAATTAACCTGCCAACCTTTGTAATAACTGCAGCGCCATCAGTGGTAATACTTACAATATTCTTCACAAGCTCAACACATTTTTCTCTTGGAATTGTTTCAAAAGCACGAATCAATCCTAGATTCCAAAATTTTTTGTCAGAGTGGACATTAATATTTATGTAACGTACAAATTCTGAAGAATCTAAAACAGTGATGCTACCTACATCTCTTTTCAAAAAATTGATTTCATGAATTGTTTTTAAATGGGTATGAAGACCACTTGTAGAACCTCCATGTGTTTTTATTATTGTCTTACACAATTTGCATTTAGCACACTGTCCTGTTTTTTCTCTTAGAAAATGAAACCATAGTGAATTTTTATCATTTGCTTTGGAATGCTCCTCAAAATCTTGAATATTCATATCGGTGTAAAGTACAAATTTTCTAAAAGTTCGAAACACGATAATAAAATGTATAATTCATATTCTGATTAAAAAGAAAATATTTTACTTACCGTTTCGAATATTATATAATAATATTTTAATTTAACTATTATAGTACGTAAAAATAACCTATATCATATAACCACAATTTAATTTTGTACAATGGATTTTGTTTCGATTTATAAAAACAATTAAACTTTTAAACTTTTCATAGAATACTAGATTGCTGTTTTTTCGCATTAAGAAATAATAATGCAAATATTTTTTTGTAGTAAAAAACCATAAAAAACATTATATTGGTGAAATTATATCACATAATATTGGTGAAATTATTTCGAATACCGAAATACCGGTATTCGACTTTTTCAATACCGGTATGTCGGCAACTATATATTGTTCCAAATACCGGGATCCCGGTTTTCCCAACACTACTAACAAACATACTACGTACTTTGCACGATTTTGAAACAATTCTATAATTCAATGTACCCAGCTGTTTACCAATCTTTCTTTTGAAATCTTTATATCCTTCAGAATACGGCAATACCATCATATATTTTGGCTCATCTTGTTTGTTAGTATCAATACTCATATTCACTACATCGTTCGACATATAGTGAAAAAGATGTACGAATGGTGATAATAATAATAATAACATGAAATAATAATCATAATATGAATTAGTAATCATAATAATTATAATTATATAAAATATGGTGGATGGTTCCATCCTTGACTGTAAAGTCTTTTTTCAATAAGATGTTTCGTTTTCATAATTAGATTCGCCATGATTAAAAGCTGGATCATCAATGATATGGTCCCTAAACTCTGAGTCATTGTCTTTGAAATAAATTCTATTTTCTTCTTTCTTCAGTTCATCAAGTATGATTCAAAGTGCTTCACCGGAGTCAATTTGGCGTGACTAGAATTTGGATAAATATATATTTCACACGTTTTATATAGGGAAATCTATGTAAATTTATGTATTCTAGAACATTTTGATTGACTGAAACTTCACAATATTTTAACATTAAAAGACCCCCATAGCGGGAAATGTGTATTTATATTATCACAAGAAAAGATTTAAGTCAAATTTCTTAAAATAAAAAATATCGTTTTCATAAAGTAAATTAGAAATTTTTGAATGAATTCAATGAAATATATTTTTTAATAAAAAATTATTTGAAGATAATATATACTCATAAATGGCCTCTACAGTGCGTACAAAGGTTAAAAGAATTAATCAAATATTATTTAATTCAAAAAAATATGTAATTAAATAAATTATATAATAAATAATCAATTTCAATATAATATCAATTATTTCATTATTATAAAAATATTTTAATTTTTAAAAACCATTTAATTTAAAATTATTTTTTAACTCAAACGATCAAAACTAATTATGCAAATCCAAAGTAAATAGCAATTTATTAGGTATGGTCGTATTTGTCCAGCTCCCATTTCACAATTCACATAAATGAAAATCAAAAGACTCTGTATAAATCGATTGTCAATTAACCCCTCCCCCCTCTACTATTTCCCAATAAATATTAGTAAGTATCTCTTTGAAAATAAAATACGTAATTAGTTGGCGAGCTGATTAGTTTTTCACAGCAATTGAAAAGTTTATTTCAATGGGTTTCTTGGTTTTCTTTTAATGTTTTTGGGAGGTTTAATAAAAAATTCTTTAAAAATTAATTAGTTAATAGAAACTTTTTAGTTTTAAATTAAAGGTTTTATTCTTGACGAGTAACTTAGAATCAGGATTTTCTTGTTGGCTAGTTAAAAAGAAATTTAAAATAAAAATAAATTATGCATTAATTAATATGACATGAAAGAATGGGATTTGACATTTTTGCAAATTGTATTTTTCTCTGATAACCCAGTGCAATCAACGCATGTTGGTAAAGAACCTTTATCTTTCTGACTCTAAATATTCATGAAAAAGTTTCTGTTTTGCTTACACTATTTTTTATAATTGTGTTAACGTTCTTTTTGTATCGGTCGTTAATAAAATTATTTAAACTGTAGAATATTTAGAAAAAAATAAGAAATTAAATAATTTAATTAATAAAATATTTTGTGGATAGAAATGTCAATAAATTACATCTTTTCTTTATTTTGTAAAATATTAGTTAATTCATAAGTCGATGTTTTAATAATAGAATATCAATAATATAAAAAACTAATAATAAAGAATAAATTATAGAAAATTTAGTTTGGACTATTTTCCCTAAGTGTGTTTTGAAATAGTAGAACTTTTAAAATCTAACAAACTTGATTGGAATAATTCTAAAATTTTAGATTTTATTACAACATTCAACATTATGTTAATTCACCTTTATGAGAGTATTAAAACCTTTAATCAAGTGATTAATCAATGAAGTTCTTCATGCAATAAATATATAAAGTTGAAGATGAAATACAAGGAAAAAATGAAAAGGAAATGATGAAAAATCAAAGATGGAAAAAAAAATAAAATTGAATTTAAATTGCCTGAGATTATTAATAGCTGCTAACACATCTTCTAAATTATTTTTTAAATCCGGTTCAAAGGTTAACGTCATAATTCCAAGTATTTATTTAATGAAATTTTCAAACAAATTTTCAGCGTTGAATAAAATATTTTCAAAACCATTTATTAATATTTCGATATTTAAAATATATTTATTTAAAAATTATTTACTAATAAAAATTCTTTTAAAAAACTTGTTTAATTTTTCAATTTAAAAATTTTAAAATTTCAATTTCAAAATAATTTTAAAAGTTATTTTAATAGTACTATTATTTATCATTTAAAATTATCTTAATAAATCATTTAAATATTTAATTCTCAGCTGAAAACACCTTACATCCCCCTTCTTTAAAAAATTTCTTTATCTTTTCAACATTTCTTTGAAACTATTTTCCCACTTTGGTCTTGTAGCAGATATCGGCGATCATGGATCTTCTGCATTATTCTGGATGGCTCTTCGTATCTTTCCTTGTTCTTGATTCTACTTTTACCAAAACCTCATCTCCAATATTGAATGATCTCTTTGTCTGCGTTGTTTCTCATTCATTCCTTTTGTGAAATCGGCGTTTTACTATGAAATTGTTCTCGAAATATTTTTCTTCCAAATATTACTTCTGCGGGACAGCCCAATTGATTTCTGAAATGTTGCATTCATGGTAAATTCAATCTTTGGTATGATCTCTGCCCAATATGTTCTACTTTTTTCTTTTAATTATGCATTTATATAGTCTTGTATCGTCCTGAATTGACGTTCTATTACATCATTTGTATTATGGTGGTATGAAATTGAAAAGAATCGTGTAATTTCCATTGATTTTGTAAAATCTTTCATCGCCTTAAATTCAAATACTTTTGCACAATCCTGTTTAGGACAGCAGTCAGAGTGATATATCTGCTAAATTGATCACTCGTTGCGACAATATATCTTTTCTTTCAGAATGTTTCCAATGTTCACTTTTTCCCATGGCTCCTCTGCTGTCAGCTTTATCGTCTCTTCCTTCATAATTGTTGTCACAACTTTAGTTCTTTGACATACCTCACATTGTTCAATTGTTTCCTGAACTGATTCTTTTATGTCTCCCATATCGTAATTGTCCGCTAAATATTTTGTCACCTTTTCTGCTTCTGTGTGTGATAGCAAAATATGCATACTCCTTATCATTTCTTGTCTTTTTCTCTAGGTATCCATATCTTACCCTCTATAGTTTTCACTACGTTGTCTACCAGTATAAATTTCCAAATTGAACCCTGTGCTATTTCCTTTTTTATTTGTTCTATTTCTGTATTATCTTTTTGCCACTTATAATCTTCAACTTTTTCCATCGTGTTTATTCTTCGGGTTTTCATTCTTTCCACTTTCGTGTCTTCGTGTGTCAATAAATATTGTATGCATGTTCCACATGTACTCCTTGACAACATACTCCTTGAGCACAATAAGGACTATAAGATTAAAAGAGGAATGTCTGATTTTAAAATTTTATTAAAAAATTTTGATAATTGTGGGGAACGTGTGATTTGTGAAGCGTCGTTGATAAAGTCATTGAATCCAAAAATTAATGTGCAGAATGCAGTGAATACTTGTATTTTAAATGTTTTTAAATAATTTTTTTTCTTGTATATTGATTGTTGTGTTAAATTAAATAATTAATAAAAATTTTTAAATTATTAAATTAAATTCTGAAGGCTAAAAGTTTAAAAATAATATATTAATTTAACTATAATTTTTAAAAATAATTAAATGTTTTTATTAAATAAAAAAGTTTTTATATAACTAATAAATTTGTTTAAAATCCTTAATTTACATATTTATTATATCCCACCTGATGATGACAGGAAAACTGTCGAAATATATCGTGAAAAGAAGTTATCTTATAATTGTTAATATAGTCTTTAATTTGTGAAAATCTTCACTATACGCTGATTTTTTGATTGATTAGTTTGTTTGCTTTTGCCAATTTCAGTAGTAGAAATAGAAAAAATAAGAAACAAAATTCTTGCTTCAGAATCTCAAGTAAGAATTTTTATTTCAAATTGAGATTTCAACGATAGCCATTCAAATCTCCAAAACTGTATTTTATCAGTTGATAAGTATATTTTAAATACTTCTATTATACTTATGACTCTATAGAGATTTACATAATTCTTGTAAGTGAAATTAATTTTGCTTATCATAAAGTCTTTAACGAGATATAATTAATAGCAAGTTTGACAGTTCCTTAAAAGTAATATTTTTTTGATAAAAGATGAATTTTCAAAAATAAAAAAAAATAAAAATATAAATATATTGATTAAAATAATTTTATAATTCCAATTTGAGATAAAATAGTTTGCCTAATTTTCTCTAATAATGAATATGTTTGCAAAAATTATTTTAGATAAAATCTGGTGGATTATGATGATTTCAAAAGGCAGACTGGATTTATTCTTTGATGTTTCTTTTTGGACATAAATTTATTTTCTGCGAAGAAATATATTTTATAAATATTTAATTTTATCAAAGATATTTTTTATAAATATTTTTTATTTGTAGATATTTAAATTACCATTTAATAATCACTGCTTTACAAATAAAAAATTAATTAAATTAATTTACAGTAACTTTATGAGGCACTTTTGGCCATAAAGCCTACGTCAACTGAAATAGAAAAAATATTTTCATTGTATTTTCATTATACAAACAGTATTTTTGAAAGCTTTTTATTTAAATCATAATCTAATTTTTGTAATAATATTATATTTTTATTTTCAAAATAACATATTCTGTTCTCCTTAAATATTAAAATAAATTTATATAACTAGAGCAATATATGGAATGTTTAGTATGTATATGCAATTACACAAATTTCATTAATTTTATTTCGTTTATTAATTAATTTTAAAAAATTATATTAAAAAATATCAGAACTACTAACATTTTATTTAATTTATAAAATTAATATATAGACAAACGGGCATTAAAGCAATTTATATAATTACAATTTATATAATTTATATGATTATGTGGTTATTATTCCTTCTCTATTATAATTACATATATAGAGAAGGCATACAGAATCATATCATGGCTAAGTTGTATAAAACGTCTTTAGTATTTCAAACTAAGCTTGTCTGTGAATTTGGAATGATGTTTTCTTTTGTCGTTTTTCTAATTACTTTATACTTTATATACTAGCTTTTCGTGTTAATGTTGGGTTCAATAAAGTTATTAGTATGAATACGAGATATTTAAAATATTTACAGATCATAAAGAGTTTGAAGCTATCAAGAACTATATTGAAAAATTACCTGAAGTTTAATTTATGAATATTAAAATGAAATCAAAGAAGACTTGTAATATTTGACTGAATGTGAATATTATCAGTTATGTAATAAAATCGCTTTTAAGGACTAAGTAAACAACTTAGTTTTTGTTATTTTTATCTATCAATATATTTCAGTATTGTATATTTTATTCAAATACATTCAAACTAATGAATCAAATGTAGATAATGAATGATTTAATAATAATAATAATAATAATAATAATAATAATAATAATAATAATAATAATAATAATAATAATAATAATAATAATAATAATAATAATAATAATAATAATAATAATAATAATAATAATAATAATAATAATAATAATAATAATAATAATAATAATAATAATAATAATAAACATAATAATAAAATAATAATAATAATAATAATAATAATAATAATAATAATAATAATAATAATAATATTAATATTCAAATATTTATTATTAATGTAATTTAATTTTTATTTATTTATATTAATTATCAATTTATTTAAAAAGGAAAATCAAAATCTCTAAATAAAAAAAATCAATAATCAAGATATATTAAATAAAATTAAATTGAAAATGATATAACGAGCGGAAGAAAGAATAAAGATGTCAGGGGATTTAATGAGGATTTATTTAATTTAATTCTTCAAATGTGACATTTTATATTTTTAAATTTTCTTACTTGAAGTTTATCGTCAAAGATCCTAATGTTATTAACTCATTATATAAAATAGCAAACATACATTTGCAATAATTTCCAACCATTTTCATGCACAGACCTTAGCTGTATCGATACAACTCTTTTCAAAGGAGACTCGATTGGACTCTTCAAATTTCATCCACACATTCCTTCACTTTAAGACAAGTTTTATTCTATTTTTAATGTGGTTTTGTGTTTTGAGTTTAGTTTAGTTTTGTATTTACACGTTTTCGTCTATTTCTTTAGTCATTTTTTCTTTCTAAATTCATTTTCTCTACATTTCTAAACTAAACTTAATTAATTAATTAAAATATTTATTTCAATTATTATTGCAAAGTTATTATTAAAATTTAAATGAAGCCCACAAAAATCTATTTTGAAGATTCACACGCTTCTAATTAAATTAAATTAAATTTGATCAATTTTGTATCAAGTATAATTTGTTTTAATTTAAAAAGTAAATTAAGTAGATTAAAAGGATTTTGAGAAAAATATGATATTTGAATTCAATAAAATGAATAAAAATATTTAAAGTAAATTTATTTTTCTGGTGATTAACAAAAACATTTAGTGAGTGATATTAATAAAAAAAATACAATTCAATAATTGTGATTTAGTCTATGAAATGTTTAAGAAGTGAATTAAGAATTATCTAGGGAAAACGAAAATACAATCTATCATTGCAATCTATTTTCGTTGGCATATAATTTCCCGTAAAATTCTTGTCATCTTTAAATAATTTATTCATAATTTTATGATAATTTGTGTTAAAGAATTATTGGTGTTAATTTATAATTTTTATGAAAATTTAAATGTTAATGTAGTGCCTCTGACTAGCACTTTTATTAATTTAATAATTGAACTAAGAATATATTATTGAATTAATTAAATTAAAATTAAAAATTAAAAACAATTGTTTAAATAATCTTTTACTTTCTCTTTTTACGAAAATCATTATCAAATTCAATTTAAAAAATCATCAAATTCAAACATGTCTAACGAAGTAACTGAAGTTGTCACTGAAGTGGAACAAGTTGAAGAAGTTGAAAAATCATCAAATCGAGTCAAAATCAATGGTTGAAATATGTCAGAAATACAGGAAACAGAAACCTTCATCGTATTCACAATGATATCTCTAGTGATGTTCAAGTTCTTCGACAATGTTAATAACAATAAATTATTTGTTCAAGTTAATTGTATGTCTCTACAGTTAACATCTTTTTATCTTATTTCTTATTTCTTATTTTTATTTTATTTACTTTTAAATATATAGTTTCTATACCTGATTATAATAATGTATTTTTATTATCAAATATAATTATTATGAAATAATATATTGTCAACCATGAGGCAGCCGGTCAAAATTGTAAAGGTTTCATTTCCACAATAATGGTTAGTATTAAACGTGTTAAACCAAAGTTTAAATAAATTATTAAATTAAGTTTATTTTAATATGAATGATCTCAAATGTATATTTTCAAAAAATATTAATAACAATTAAAATTTTTTCGACACATTAATAATCAAATTAACATATTTTATAAACTGTTCCGTTGTTTTAATGCGAATTCAATTTTGGTTTGTCTCTTAACAACATTTTCATTATTTCTTATTGAATTTCCGTTAATAAATAGATAGTATTTTAGAATATATTTATTCTAATTTCCCCTTTCTTTATTTATTTTCTACATTATTGACCAAAATTTTGTTTTCATGTAGCACGAGTTTTGCTCTTTTGAAGTATTTTAAATCCATTGAAACATTTGGACAAGTTTGTGCCTCAAATTTGTGTAGGGTATTAAAAAGGAATAATAACTGATAATCTGAATAATTAATTAGTATAGAGGAAACTGCAAAAAGATCAATAATGAATATTATATACTGTGTTTTATGTATTTATGGTATCCATAACAATCAAATTATAGCAAATTATATGTATAATAAATATTCCTGGTGTATATTACGAATACTTCATCGAATGTAATTTTATGTATTTAATGATATTATGTGGAAACGCAATGCGACATTACAATTATTTTAATTATAATTTTTATTATATTATATTTCAAAGAAATATTAAATCATAAAAGAACCACAGTGACCGATTTAATATTTCGAACAAATCAAAGACTATTTCAATTTTCAACTACAAAGAAAATTTATTTAATTAACTATTATTATTATTATTATTATTATTATTATTATTATTATTATTATTATTATTATTATTATTATTATTATTATTATTATTATTATTATTATTATTATTATTATTATTATTATTATTATTATTATTATTATTATTATTATTATTATTATTATTATTATTATTATTTAAAACAATAAAATGATAATTTAAGTCTTTTGCTGCAAATAATGTATTTAATGAAAGTATTTTCGACTATACGATAGTCCTTGTCAATCTCCTGGAATTTAGCAATGTTCTTCTTCAAAATACCCTTCAATCTTTCTTTTATTTCCTTTCTCTTAATTCTCATTGGTTGTAAATATAATGAATTGTTTTACTAAAAACTTTTAAAATTTTTTTATAATTTTTACATTTAAAATTTCAAAATGACACAAACTAAAATTTTTAAATTTTTTACAGCTTCTATAATTAGCTTCTAGAAGCCTAATAAAATATTTGAAAATATTTTAAATAAAGCCTCCAATAACTACTTATATATGCTATTTAAATATTTCAATAAATGTGTCAATTTTGATTTTCAAACCCTATTTTTTAAAATTTTTTTCTATATTATTCTAATTATTACTTTTTAATTTATTCTTATTTTTTTAACTTCTTTGTATATTGTCAGTTATTCTCAAAGTCAATGACAACAGATCAAATTCATGATTTCATTGATTTCTTCTTTAGTGTTGATCTTTGGCTGTCTGTTTATTATGAGAATTGCTTCTTTGATTCTGACATTTTTCTTTTGGATGTTTCCATTAGCTATGATTTCTATTGAAATATTTTTTCTTTCCTCTGTTGGCTGACACTGCCGGAGATGTCTGCCCAATCGATGATGTTCCACCAGGATCTAGATGTTCTTTAACTCTTTGGTGCAATGTCCTGAGGGTACTTCCAATGTAGATTTCATTGCATACATTGCACGTGATGCAATAGACGATGTTTTTTCTAAAGCACATATCTTTCGGTGTCTGGCAGTTTTTCATTGTGCAATTGTTTTCTCTATTTATGTTGCCTGCCAGAGCCCTTCTCAATGTCCAAGATTTATGTGCTATCCGAATTGGAAGACCGGTACGTTTAAGTTCTTTCAGGATCTTGAAGTCGAGTATGTCACTGATGAATGGGATATTCAGATAGAAATATTTCTGATTCTTTTGTGTTAATTCCCTAGATCTTCTTGGGGTAGAATTCATTTTTCAATGTCCTCACCTTGGTATCCGTTTTGGTGTAGGATTTTATTGAAATTTGATTGCTCTTTAAAGTTTTCGTTTTTCTCCGTGCATCGATTGGCTATTCTTCGTTTCTCGTTTCTTATGACATGTACTTTCTGTAAGTATGGAAGCGCTGATCTTTGGTGCATAAATATTTCTTTGCGAGCTGGTTTTCTGTAGAACCCGTATGTTGGAGTATTTTCTTCTATTTTGATTCTCAAATCCAATAAATTGAGGGATCCATCTTCTTCCGGATATTCGATTTCGAACTTAATATCTTGATGAGCCGCATTGAATGAATGAAATATTTCCTCCGCTTCTTTTCTGTTTTTGGTCAAGATGAAGATATCATCTACATATCTTGCATAGAAACCGATGGGTTGTATGGTCCTCAGTGTCTGTCGTTCGATGATGATTGCTAGCAGTCCTGATATGCTAGAACCCATAGGCAGACCTTTAACTTGTTTATAGATATTTTGTTCAAAGGTAAAATAGGTGTTCTCGAGGATAACAGTAAGTAGTTTGGTGATATTCTCGATATTCATTTCCTTTATTAACAAGTTGCTTTCTCTTAATTTCTTTTCTAAACATTGAATAGCCTCTGTTGGTTCGATAGATGTGTATAGTAGGGTGGGTCGAAAATTTTGGTTTGATTCGATTTTTCTATACCAAAATACAACTTTTTAACCATGTTTCCTTTCTTGAACTCAAAATTTATTAACATTCGACCCACCCTAGTGTATAGTGATACGACATCAAGACTAAATGGGTATTGGAATTCTCTATGACAAGTCATGTTATTATTTAGTCTTGTCATGAGGCAGTCGCTGCTTTGAAGATGGTGTGGTATCGTGTCCAATAAAGGTTTCAAGATCTTTGCAAGGAGCCAACTTGTTTTAGTTGTTGGTCCATTTTTGTTGGACACTATAGGTCTAATTTTGATACCAGGACCCTCTTTGTGAGTTTTAATTAGGTGGTAGAAGTTAGGAAGATCAGAATTTTTTGTGACGAAGCTGTTGGTTATTCTGTTGTTGAGCCTCATTTCCAAAGCTATGGCTTTCCATACTTTGTTGATCTTCATTTCGATGGTGTTTGGTGACATGCGGCTGACTTTCTTGTATGTTTCGATGTTGCCGAGGTGTTCGTAACCAGCTTCACAGTAACGATTCTTCTCTATAATGCAAAATTCTCCCCCCTTGTCACTTGGTAAGTAAACGTACGGTTTTCTTTTTAAGGGATTTTAATATTGCCTGTTCGTCTTTCGTTAGGTTTGAGAGATATGGTTTTCTTCTTTCCTTCTCAACAAACTCCATGATTTTGTGACAGACCTTTGAGAGTGTTGAATCTAATTCTGCATCAGGATTTGGTTGATAGAGTTTATCTGTGTTTATGTATACTGGGAGCTGGTTTTCGCTATTTTCATTTTCATGCGGTATTGTATTGTTCCATTTGATCTGGTACGCAATGCGACAAAGAGCTGTTTTGAAATTGAGGATGGCTGCTTCATCTATTTCTCTATTTATACTGAACTTTGGTCCTAGTGAAAGTAATCCTTTTTCACCTTTGGATAGACAATTTGTGAGGTCGGTTACTAGTTCTTTGTTCACTGTAATGCTTTCGTTTCCGTCCAGTGTTTCATTGTTCTTAACAAGGCCTGCTTTGAGCTCCTTTTTTCTCAAAAGGTGTTTGATTCTTTTGTCAAATCGCAAGGAATAATGTGCTTCTGCTGTCATGAAGGATTGTCTTTGCACCTCGTAGATCAATTCTTTTGGGTGGTTATTATTATTATTATTATTATTATTATTATTATTATTATTATTATTATTATTATTATTATTATTATTATTATTATTATTATTATTATTATTATTATTATTATTATTATTATTATTATTATTATTATTATTATTATTGTTATTTTTTGTAAATTTTGGGGTACAAAAAAAATAGTTTGGGAAACAAAGGTTTAAACCAATTAAGAATAAATAACGAGCGATTTAGCCATAAATTCAGGTCTAATAGAACAGTGTTACTCAGACTTTGGTGTGGATTAGTAAATATCTTTCAGTGATACCTAGGGACTAGCTTAATTATGTAAATAAAATTAAACAAATGTTTATTGAATTCAAAGAAATACATAATGTAACTTTCCAATAAAACAAAAACTAATGTGACATATGATGAGCTAGTTTGTTGTCAAACCCGTTTTCCAAATTGCATGAGATAACGCCAAACATCCACAAATTAGAATAGTGTGTGGTACCCCATCTCCAGAATCTATAACGATTCAGGTAGTCTTCCAGTTATTTTTTGTTAGGTTTTGGATTCAGTAGCACTTTGTAAGAAGGACATAATGCTCTTCTGGTGCAATTTTCAATTAATTATAAAATGTATGATACCAGATCTTTTTCATATCATTTATGACAGTTTGTATATTAAAATAAATATTTTAATTATAAGCATAAAAATTAAAATTTCAAACCCTACCAACTCATATATTTATTAATTTTTTTAAATTTACTATTTAACAATCACAATTATTTTTCATTTTCTTTTTGATAAATAGTTTTACAGTTTTATGGTATCCTCTGTTATCATTTTATTTGTTTTAGTGCGTTTCTAATGCAGTCTATTGCTATTCGATATTTATAAAACATACAAAACATTAACGGCATTTTACGTAAGTTAAAAGATTTTATTTTAAATTTAAAACGAAGTAAAATAAATCATATAATTTTAAACAACATAAAACGTTTATATAATTAAAAATAATTTGTTTAAATTAACAAGTCTCGACTTTTTATAAAAGAAATTTGTTTTGTTTTATTTTTAAATTGCGGCTAGATAAAGAATGTGAGTTTATTAAAAAAAACTTTATAATGTAAAATTTAATTTTCAAACAGTAAAATTTATTTTTTATTTGTTGTAATCATGACTCGGTTCTAGGGTATTTGGCACCATAAGTAAATTATTTACTTTGAGACCTTAATCAACAACACCCTCTTTTCAAAAAAATAATAAATAAAGTATATCGACATTAAATTAAGTAATAAACAAGATAATTTTTACTAATGGAACATAAAGCCTTAAAATTTATAAACTTATAAAAATCCTTGGAAATTTTAATTTTTTATGCTTAGATTTTGCTTTACCGTTCACCACTTGCTAACTTTCTTTATTTGAATCTTTTACTAATGTCCTATTCTTATAAATTTATTATGAATGTAAATAATCTTATTTTCAAAGTATAATTTGAACTTGATTTGAAAAGATTTATTAGTGGCAAAATCATTTAGACATTAGCCTCTGAAGGATAACGAAGCAGGACGTTTTGGCGCAGGACGTTTTGGCGCAAAGCTGTTTTGGCGCAATACATTTTGGCGCCATTTAAAAAAAACTTCATGTTTAATTTAGCATTTATAAATAATTTTTTGAAAAATAATTATAAATATTTATCTATCAGCTTTATTACTGCATAATAGCCGTAACACAACAACCGGAAATAAAAAAAATGAAAAGACAATATAAGCAAAATAAATTAAGAAAAAAAGCTTAAGTGTTCATAATAGTATGTTCAAAACAAAACAAAAACTGTGTGAACATACTTTACTTTACAATAAATGCAAAATAAATATATTGAAAAACCTTTAAAGAATCCTGTCATTCAATATTTTACTTCTAGAAAATACAAAATAGTCAACTTATAAAAATTTAGCAAAACATGTAGAACATTTAACCTTTTGCCTAATATATAAGTTTTCCGAAAGTCCGTGTTTATTAGGCCTAATCCATCAAGAAATTATGCGCAAGTCCTCAAAGGTACTCAACGATGTTTCGTTCTCGGTAACTCGCCACAATTGTCATGATTCTGGTATCTGCTGCGACGTATTTTCTGCGTTTTACAGGCGGCTGGTTTCCACGAAGGAATTGCTCATATGTAGTATTATTATTATGCAGTAATAAAGCTGAGAGATAAATATTTATAATTTTTTTTCAAAAAATTATTTATAAATGTTAAATTAAACATGAAGTTATTTTTAAATGGCGCCAAAATGTCTTGCGCCAAAACGGCTTTGCGCCAAAACGTCCTGCGCCAAAACGGCGGCGCCAAAATGTCACGTACCAGAAAGATAAATAGTAAATTTTTTTTACGCCTAATCATTTAAAAGTTCAATGAAATAATGTTAATTGTGAAAATAAATTAAGGTATATTAAATTTTGTTAAATATTAGCTCCTTAAGTTACACGAGTCTACTTTATTCTTTTCCTCAACTATATTATGACATCACATAAACGTATACATTCGGCAAAACATTAAGATAGAGCAGAATTTTTAATATGCGAATACATTTGACGTAGCCAATAAGGTAAGACTTTGCATATGACAACCATATACAACATAGCCACTTAAAGCAGTAATATTTACAAAATAAAACAATCATAGGAGCTGGAAATTTTATTATTTGCATTATTATTCTAACTGGCTGAATTCCGCACTGGTGGACCAACTGCTAAAAACTATAAGATCTCCAAATTGATTACAAGACCTGAATTTTTCGCTTTCAAAATTTACATTTCAATAGATTGCAATAGATTCACAAAATTTGTAAGCTATTTTTTTACGCAGTTCTTGCCCTCCGTCTTATTGGTATTATTATTAACAATAGCAATGCAAACAAAAATGCTTTCTTTCTTTTTATTGTTTAGGACTTCAACATATTCAAATGCTCACTTGTAGATATCTCCTTACAGTATTATACTTTCATATGCAGTGGCAGCTCGTCCATAAAAGCAATGCAAGCATTGCTTGCACTTCAAATTTGAGAAATTCTATATTTTAAACTTTTAATATCTTTTAAAAAGAACTTTTGACTACTAAAGACAATTTTTATGATTTAGTAATTAAAGAATTT